>JAQNDB010004436.1:0-23816 GCA_029204045.2 Tillandsia leiboldiana
CTCCAACAATCAGGGGAACTGATTCTCAGATATCGCAATAATCACGAACAAGTACTAACATGAAAATCAACCTACAAATCGATCATAACCACTAAACACATGGGGTTTTTGAGAAACGTTTTTGAAAACACGTTCTAGGTCCAAATCTCGCAGAGCTATGCCCTTGTCCTATCAAACAAGAACAGACTCAGGCTACCCTACGAAGTCGGTAAAAATATTTATTTAATAAAATCATGTATTTAGCAGTATAACGGTGAACAACAAGCCGAAACAATCCGATCAACGATGAAATGTCAGAATCAACTGAATCTCAACTCATATGCAGGAATAATTATCAACTAATCCAATCAAGGATGCAATATCAGAATCACCTGAATCTCACTCATAGGCAGGAATATGATCAACCACAACTAGAACATGAATCAGGATATAGATACTGATAATCAAGTATAAATGTGCAAATAAGATTGACCAATCAGGCAAAGCAACAAATATAATATAACTAACTCAAAGGCAGATAGGCTCAAATATAATTTGGTTAACAAAAACAGGGGTCCACCAATACGTACCAGAGGGCCGAAATGATAAGCCCGACCGAAGATAAACCCACCTGTCGTTTTGCAGGCGACCAAACTGTATCGACGACTGAACGCTCGAAACCAGAGGCAAACCGTGCCAACCTGAATCAAAAATACTGTTCAGGGAAAACTCAAACCCGACCAACAACTACCTAGACCCTTAAAGTTTTCAAAAACCGCACTTTCAATGCATTTTGAGCACTGTTTTCGCTCGTTCTCTTAAACAGAAAATCATTTTTACGAGCCGTCACCTCCAGTAGGTGACATTTATCTTGCTGAACACCGTGCTCACACATTTGTGGCAGCAAGCAACCCGAGGAAAACTTCGGGCCATAAAACACTCCTCTAACATAGCCATTTTGCATTTTCGTTTCTCCGGATCATCGAAACCTAAATCTAACGCGAGCATCGCGTCCAGTGACCCCAAATTAGCCAGGAATGCACTGTCGCGGCTTCGCCAAACAGCCCGGAACAGTGTTTGGGTCAAACATTACTCTTAAAGGTAATTATACTATAACTTTCTATCCATTCATCAATTACTAAAACTTTGTATATGAAAGTGTCTCTGGACAGTGCCAGGACACCAGGGCTCACCTTGGTTGTAGCCCAGAATTGCTGGTTCAACCAGAACCAAACCCTTTCTCTCTAACAATGTGTGTAATGCTCCGAACATCAATCCACATAGATCTGATTTGATCTGGAGTGAGCATAAAGCTCAGGGGACATTTGGAGAAACTTTCATTTTTACATCGAAGCCAAATTCCAACTAAATCTTCATTGAAGCATTTTATCAAACATCTTATGTGCACAAATTAGACTCTAACACATAAGCAATTAAGTGAGCTGGTTCTTTGTCTACACTGCATCTGAGCAGAATTTCTTGGAGTATCAACTTCTACTAAGTGTCAGGAACTTTTCTCTTCATCTTGGAGCAGACCAAAGACCCTAGGTTTGCCGGGCTCAAGGAAGAAGATGAAGGCTTAAACTTTGAAAATCGTGACCACTCCACCAGGGACTCTGGGACCAATTCACTTGCACAAAACCTCCCCAAAACTCCAGATGATTCTTCAAGGACCCGTGCCCGGCGACAGGGCACGGCGGCGGCGCGGTTGGAGTGAGCTCGAATTGGAGCTCCTCCACCTCTAATGGTGAATTTTCACAGAGGCAACATGAAGCTCTCCAACATGGATGGAAGTGTTTCTACTGGTCCACACGAAGCTTCCCGACCATGCCTCCCCGGCTGGAGATGGCCGGAACGCCGGCGGCCGCGATTGGATCACTTCTCGGGTCATCCATGGCCGCACCACTTTGATGCTGCATGGATGCCATGCAAATGCATGGATGGACTCTAATTAGTCCCATGAAGCTACTCAGGCTAGTTCCCGGCGGTGGAGAGGCTCGCCGGTGCCGGAGCAAAGAGCTCGGCCAAAAAGCAAAATTCCCGAAACTAGGGTTTCGATCTGCGAGAGGGATACTCAACCAAACTCTACCAAATTTGGAAGAGATGGTCCTTACTTCCTACAGATTCTTCCCATGATTTTATTTTTTTATTTGGTTCACTGGTTGAGGAGTTGTGCCGAGGCGGAGCAAAACTAGGTTTCCGGGAGACTTTGCTCCCGCCGGCCAACCAACTTGCATGGGAGACTCAGGTTGTGCATGGAGCATCACAAAGACCTAATAAACCTACTGCTAGGGGTCTCGGGTGCAAACAAACCAGGGTTATTAAAAACCTCACCTTTGCCGGAGTTGATGAAGAATGGAAGAAGCCGGTTCACACTCCCCCTCCTTCGCGCGGCCACGGCAAGCTTCTGGGATGGTCCTCCAGTCACAAGGATCACCACAGGAGCTCCAGAACCCAACCTTGTTCAACTTGGTTCCAACCTCTTCTCTTCACTCTCCGACGGATTATCTCTCGGGTTGGCCTCAAAGGAAATGGTTCCTCAGCCATCCCCGCACCAGAGTTACGAAGAAATAACTCCTGGGAGTTATGAAATCTCAAGAGTCACCTCGTGTAACTCTCACACGAGTAGCCCAAGAGACATGGTGGAGTTTCGAATATTCTCTTCCCACCACCACCACAGCCTGCCTCCAGCCTCCAGCACCTATTTGTGGGCTCCAAATGCTGGCAGGAGCCCAGCTCCAAAGCCCCAATAGCTTAGGCCCAAGTAACCTTAGGTTTCTCGCAAAATTACCCGCTTTTTCGGCATATTTCATGCATTTCGAGAAAAATCCGTTCATCAAATTGCGAAACAGACTTCGCCACGACATCCGGCTCGTCGAGACCTGTCAAGTAGCATATTTGTTTGTTTTGTTTGACACTCGGATAAAAACTTGATCCATAAAGTTCAGCAAAGTGCGATGCGTTGCACGCACTTCGATGCACACGGGTCGCCAAACGCGAAATTCGTCAGTGCCATTGTGCTCAGAACATTGAAATTAGTTAGGTTTGACTACCCATGTCGCTAGGTTTGGATTTTAGACAGTGAATCGGCCAACAGTGGTCGAAAGGGGATTTGAAATATAGGGTTACTATTCACAACTTAAGTTGTGGGACCGCTTTTCTTTCGCTGTTTACGGAAGATCCACCGTCAGATCGTCGACAAGTGAATATGAAACTTTCATGTTTCGTCGAAACGATCACAATGGTGCTCTCAGATTTTCGAGATCAGGCCCCGATCAAAAGTCGATATTTTAGGGCCACTATTATCTATTATTTACCTATTTTTGCCATTCAAATAATTCAGATAATTATTTAAGCTTAGATTTTGGATTTTAAAAATCATGGTTACTACATCACCCACAACTTCTAAGAAGTTTCGTCCCCGAAACTTATCAAAATATACTTAAGGTTCCCAAACCATCATAACTGTTTATTACAATTTTTTTTTTTCTTCTAGCGAACATCCTAACACCCAGATGGACCTTCTCCAGATGGTTCGCCTTGTTGGGTCAGAGCATATACTCGACCACCAGTCACTTGGTGTGATCCCTCAGTTTGGCGCGATTGTGGATGACGACTTGAAGCAGCCACACTCTGGGTGGACACAGAAGGCCGAGCAGCAAGAGGTGGAACAGATAAAACTGATGGGGTTGGGGCAGATCCTTACGGGCAGTTAACAGCAATATGTCCAGGCTGGCCGCACCGGTAGCATCGGCCTTGGCGTCGATCACAAACGTGTGGTCGATGACTTCCTCCACAGAAAATGCAAGGCCCCGACTTATGCTGCTGATTACTCCCTCGAGAACTGGCCGCCTGATTCTGGCCTCGAGGGTACCTCGGGGGCCTCCAGTTGGATCCAGATGACCCTTCTCCATTCCCAGAAAATGGTCGCTTCTTTCCTTTACCCTTTCCATGGCCTCTCGCTCAGCACGCGAGATCACGACTTCAGATTCAATAGAAAGGCATCGCTCGATGCAGTCATCATAATTGGCGATCAGATGCGATGATAGTTGACGTCGAATTTCAGGCCGTAGACCCTGGGTAAACAGCCTGACCTTGCGCCTTTCATCTTTTACTGCACGAGGCACGAAGTCAGAGGTTCTTGTGAATTCTTCTTCATACTCCCGTATAGTGCGAACACCTTGACGGATAGTTTCCAGATCCTCTCCAAGGTTTCTCTTGTAGTTTCTTTGAGATAGCGTTGATATAACGCTGCCTTAAACTGGTCCCAAGTGGGTTTTGGCGCACCTTCAGCAAAATTTATGTGCTGGTAATGCAACCACCACATACTTGCACTGACCCCCAAACAGTGCACTCCCAGCATCACTTTGTCTTCCTCTTCGGTATCCAGGTCCCGAAATAATTTTCCATATGATTCAGCCACTGTTCGAGAGCCCAATGGTCTTGCCCTCTTCCAGTGAATTCCTGGGGTTTAAATTTATTAAACTCTAACAATACCCCTTTTGTCCTTGTCCTTTCTACCCTATACGCTGCTCTGGGATCTTCCGGAACAGCCGGTTGAACAGGCGGGGCAGCAATACCAACAGGAATGCCACCCCCGCCACACCAGGAACAACCCCAGGCGCAGGAACAGCTTCAGGGGCAACAGGAATTGGTGGTACTGGTGCAGGAGGAGCAGGTTGTCCTTCAGGCTCAGGGACTGGTGGTGCAACAGGTGGTACTGGTGCAGCACGACGAGCATTGGCTTCTTGCTGAGTAAACTGGTGGATCAATGCTGCCAGAGCAGCAAGCTGGTCTTCAAACCATTGCATTCGGTCGGGATTCTCTGGGCCTCGGCTTTCAGCAGATGTTTGGGAAGCCCCCCGACCAATGCCAGATCCACGACTACCACCGACACCACGTCGAGCCATAACTGCAATATCCAAGGATTAATTTTAGTATAAGCGACCCACAACTTCTGTTTCAGACTTAGGACTTAGAACACTACCCAACGCTCTCACGTGACACAGGTCTTCCTAGGGTTCGTTCCTAGCCATACCTAGACTTCATACCCCTATTTCTCTGATACCATCTAATCTGTCACGCCCCGAGTTCAAAAACCAGTGTATAAATTTTTTTTTTTAATAAATCAGAGTTGCAAAAACAGCCAGGGCAATGACAGACCGCCACATATATAGAAGAGTCCCAATCCCCCATGGAATTGAGCCTTTTCTATATATGCACGGCTAGCTTGGCAACAACATCAGAGTACTAACTACGTACAACTCTAAACAATATTACAAGTTAACTTTACAACTATCTTTACAGATATACAACTGAAATACAATTTCCTTTCTCTCAACATCTATTACATAACTTTTCGGCTGTACAGGGTCAACCTCTATATCGATACCTCGCCAATTCGGCCCGACATCCCAACACCCGCGCGACCTGAAAAACAGTCACCCGAGGGTGTGAGACACACCGGAGTGTATCCCAGTGGGCACGATGAGCCGAGAAATAGCAGATCGTACCTACTGGTATACAATACTAGAGGATAGTAAAAGATCACTGTTAGGAAAAGCAATTATCATAAAGGAGCAGTGTTTACTCGAAGTAAAGTCATTATGAGGTAAGAAAAAAAAGCAATATCATTATGGGATAAACATGGAGATCAACAAATCTATTATAATGGAAGCAACGTGGAGATCAACAAGTATATCCTCATGAAGTGTCGTGGAGTGTCAGCAGATATGAAAGCACTGGTAGGATCAGCAACTCAATAATCATGATACTAAAAGTAAAGGCATCATATCAAATCTCGACATGTATAGGGGGATAATTAAAATCAAATCCAGGAATCAATGGATAATGAAGTAAACATAACAATCATCTACTCATGCATCAATAGATGAAATACTAAAATAAACTCAATCTCAAGCCACCATATTGGTCATCAAGACCTCACGGGAAAAACCTCGCCAAACCTGGCACCAACCTGGCTGACATACTCCGGCACCCTCGGGCACTAACCTGGGAGTCAACACTCCGGCACCCTTAGGCACTAACCTGGGAGTCACGGGTAGCTACTGCTAACCACTTTACCGGTAAAGAACATCTACACGGGTAGCTACTCCGCTGATGTTCGTGAAGTACAGCAGTGCGGGCGATAAATCATGCGAATGCTCAAACTCACGGTCCTCTGACCGGGTAATCGGCAATAAGCCGGGAACTATCCCCCCTTTGGGATTCAGCGATAATACCATATCAGAATATCATCTCAATCACATGCATGGACAACAGCAACTATAATGATCCAGGAACAATCAGGGGAACTGATATCTCAGATATCGCAATAATCACGAACAAGTACTTACATGGAAATCAACTACAAATCGATCATACAACTAAACACATGATGTTTTTGAGAAACCATTTTGAAAACAAGTTCTAGGTCCAAATCTCGCAGAGCTATGCCCTTGTCCTATCAAACAAGAACAGACTCAGGCTACCCTACGAAGCTCGGTAAAAATATTTATTTAATAAAATCATGTATTTAGCAGTATAACGGGTGAACAACAAGCCGAAACAATCCGATCAACGATGAAATGTCAGAATCAACTGAATCTCAACTCATATGCAGGAATAATTATCAACTAATCCAATCAAGGATGCAATATCAGAATCAACTGAATCTCAACTCATAGGCAGGAATATGATCAACCACAACTAGAACATGAATCAGGATATAGATACTGATAATCAAGTATAAATGTGCAAATAAGTATTGACCAATCAGGCAAAGCAACAAATAGTAATATAACTCAATCAAAGGCAGATAGGCTCAAATATAATTTAGGTTAACAAAAACAGTGTCCAACCAATACCGTACACAGAGGGCCGAAATGATAAAGCCCGGACCGAAGATAAACCCACCTGTCGTTTGCAGGCGACCAAACTGTATCGACTGAACACTCGAAACCAGAGGCAAACCGTGCCAACCTGAATCAAAAATACTGTTCAGGGAAAACTCAAACCCGACCAACAACTTACCTAGACCCTTAAGGTTTTCAAAAACCGCACTTTCAATGCATTTTGAGCACTGTTTTCGCTCGTTCTCTTAAACAGAAAATCATTTTACGAGCCGTCACCTCCAGCAGGTGACATTTATCTTGCTGAACACCATGCTCACACATTTGTGGCAGCAAGCAATCCGAGGAAAACTTCGGGCCATAAAACACTCCTCTAACATAGCCATTTTGCATTTTCGTTTCTCCGGATCATCGAAACCTAAATCTAACGCGAGCATCTCGTCCAGTGACCCCAAATTAGCCAGGAATGCACTGTCGCGGCTTCGCAAACAGCCCGGAATAGTGTTTGGGTCAAACATTACTCTTAAAGGTAATTATACTATAACTTTCTATCCATTCATCAATTACTAAAACTTTGTATATGAAAGTGTCTCTGGACAGTGCCAGGACACCAGGGCTCACCTTGGTTGTAGCCCAGAATTGCTGGTTCAACCAGAACCAAACCCTTTCTCTCTAACAATGTGTGTAATGCTTCAAACATCAATCCACATAGATCTGATTTGATCTGGAGTGAGCATAAAGCTCAGGGGAACATTTGGAGAAACTTTCATTTTTACATCGAAGCCAAATTCCAACTAAATCTTCATTGAAGCATTTTATCAAACATCTTATGTGCACAAATTAGACTCGAATGTTACGGAATTTGAGTTGGCGTAGTTTCGTGAAAGTCTCAAGTCTTGAAGATTGAAGGTGAAGAAAGTTGGATCATTTAACTCAATCTCAAGAAAGAAGAATTCAAAAGGATCAGGTATGTTTAACTAAAGATTTTGTGTGATCCGAATACTTCTTGTAGTGTAGAAACACTTGGAAGAATCTTTCATTGCATAAAAATCAAAAACTGGACTTGGGACATGTTCAGGATCCGGATCAGGTTGTTCGATCCGGATCCCGAAGGTGGTTCGTTCATACACCAGTTCAATCCGGATCGTAGCCTCTTGATCCGGATCCCGAACACTGAGTTTACCATCTTCCTTGAACGATCCGGATCAGGCTTCGCAATCCGGATCCCGAACGTTGATGTTTGGTGAACTGTATGAACGATCCGGATCAAGCACTTCGATCCGGATCCCGAACCTTCGTTTTTCTGGAATTGCCTGACTCGTTACGACGATCCGGATCACAGCTAATCCGATCCGGATCGCCGTCCGTAAAATTTCCAGAAATGGTAGGTTTTTGATTCTTATCTCCTTCCTAGGGTTTCTAACCTATAAATAGACCCTATGACTCTTTTTCTAGGGGAATCCACATAGCCGTCATTTTCATATATCATCTTATACGGCTCTAGATCCACATATAGAGAAGAAAGGAAATCATTAGAGAATACTCTATGTTTCTTCATCTATATTGATTAGTTTGATTCTAGGTTTTCATACTCACATCTTGAGTTGAATCAAACTAATGAATACTTAGATGGTATTTCCGATCTATCTTTGATCTAAGTATTCGGCGGATCATCACCACCCAAAAACAACGATTTACCCCAAAAATCGGCGCGTGGATTCGCGTGTCCTTGTGGATTCAAGGTTCAACCGCTCTCGTGGATTCGGAGCGAGGCACGTTCGTGGATTCGAAGGGTGCTATTGGGTGAAGACCGTGGATTCGGTCGGACGTCGTGGATTCGACGTTGGACGCCGTGGATTCGGCGTTGGGCGCAGATCGTGGATTCGAGAAGCGTCGCGGAGCGAGCGGAGAAGATCCTCTAGGAGCGTATGGAAAAGGTTGAGTCGTAAGTGTGTACGGTAAATCACCTTGTACGTGTTTTAATTCTAGTGGATTTCTGCCGTGTTATCGGTCCCGTGGTTTTTTACTCCGGTGATGGAGTTTTCCACGTAAAAATCTTGCGAGTATTTTTTATTTCCGCATTGGGTTTTTATCGCAACGATTTTTGAGTGTTTATACGTTTACACCTATTCACCCCCCTCTAGGTGTTTTTTCCCCTATTTAGATCCTATTACATATAACCCAACAAGTGGTATCAGAGCGGGAATAGGGTTGTAAACAATGGTTGAAGGTGGAAACATCAACCGACCCCCGTTCTTCGATGGAACAAATTATGCGTACTGGAAAGTACGGATGAAAGCCTTTTTAATTTCCATCGACGAACGGGTGTGGCAATCAATTGAATTAGGATGGTCTAATCCAACTGAATTTATTGGTGATGTTCGCACCTTAAAACCTAGGTCGAAATGGACCAAGGAAGAGTTAGATTCATCTTCTTACAATGGCAAGGGAATTAATGCTATTTTTAATGCCTTATCTCAAACTGAATTCTCTCGCGTCTCGGCATGTGAGACTGCGAAAGAAATCTGGGATGTTCTTCAGGTTACACATGAGGGAACTAACCTCGTGAAGATTCAGAAACTGCAAATGCTTACGAGCAAGTTTGACTCTATCTTGATGGCAGAAAATGAATCTTTCACGGACTACTATACACGATTGCAAGACATCGTAAACTCATGTGCTAACCTGGGAGAGAAGATTCCAGAATTTAAGATTGTAAGAAAGATCTTAAGAACTCTTCCTGAACGATTTCGCCCAAAGGTTACTGCCATTGAAACTATTAAACACCCGGACGAAATACGTGTAGAAGAATTAGTTGGTTCATTACAAACTTATGAAATGACATTTACTACTAACAATTCTTCTGGAAAGGCATCCACTTCTAAGTCTTCAGGTTATGCGTTGAAAACAACTAAGGAAGAAGACGCGGATACATCCTCCTCAGACGATGACGAGAACCTTTCTATGGAGGAATTTGAGAAGCAGCTCGCTCTCTTGACAAGGAAGTTTCGCCGCAACTTTCGAAGGGGTAATTCAAGTAAATCTCCATCCTTCGGAAAGTCGAACAAAGGCAAGGGTACTTCAAGTTACAAGTCAAGAAAGCAAGAGAACTTCTCAAAGGATAAGAAAAGTTCAGAGGGACAACTACAATGCTTCAAATGTCGAGGCTACGGCCACATTGCAACGGAGTGTCCCAACAAGTATCCGGCAAAGAAGAAGGCGATGCAAGTCGTCACTTGGGATGACAACTCAACGTCAAATGAGTCGTCTTCAAGTGATGAAGAAAAGAGCTCCACGGCATTCCACGCGTCCATATCTTCACCCTTCATGTGCTTTATGGCAAGTACATCCGAGTCGTTGTCCAACTCCACTGTTGAAAAGAATGCAACGGACAACGAATCGGATGATTCGGAAGGTGAAGATTTTGCTCTAGCCTATCACAGACCTTTACGGGATTCAAAGAAACCGGCTAAGCAAAACAAGGGGTTGAGAGGGAGATTGCAGGATCTCGAAGAAGAAGTAAAAAGGGTAACTTCTCTCTCGACCGATCTTGAAGTGGAAAGGGATAATCTGATAAAAGCAAATGTTTCCCTTCAAGAGTCCAATGAGCAACTCGAGAAGAATTATATAGATATGGTGAACAAAGCGAACTACTTCTTGAAGCTCTACGGCGAGGCCCGACGGAAAAATTGGAAATGACAGAGACCATTTGCCAACTCAAGGATGACTTACAGCAATTTCTTCTGGAAGGAGTAAGTTGGATAAACTTCTTGGTCTTGGTCAAACAAACAAGTTCGGCCTCGGATACAATCGAACTGAAGACAATTTTAGTTCGGTTGGGACAGTCTTTGTGCCTCAGTCGGTATCTCCTCCTCCGACACCGGAATTCATGACAACCAACGACAACAAGCCTACTTCATCCTCTTCAGAATCGTCAAGCACAAAGGTATGTTTTCGTTGTAATTTTGCAGGGCACATTGAAAGAAATTGCAAGATTGGAGCTCAAAGATCAAATCAACCACATCTTGCAACTGCTACCAATAAGTTCACTCCCCGGAATTCAAAGAAGGATTTTTCAAAAGAAAAGAACATTGGTAGTACTCCAAACAAGACGATGACAAAAGAAAAAGATCAATCATACAAGACGTCTTCATCAAGGAAAATTTCTCAACCATTGCCAACATACTCCAAAACTCAAAAGGTTTGGGTATGCAAAGGTGAAACCCTCCTTGTCTTTAATCGTTCTACGATTAAATGTTGTGTAGTTTATGTAGACTATTTTTTTTTTTTTTGGCCGACCCGTCAACCATCTTTGGGAGGTAAATGGTATATTTTTTATTGGTTGATGATTTCTCTCGGTATTCTTGGGTAGCATTTTTAAAAGAGAAAGCTGATACTTTTGATTCTTTTCACGAGATTTGCCATCGTATTATGATTGAAAAGAATGAAAAGATCATTCGTGTTAGAAGTGATAGAGGTGGAGAATTCATTAATTCTAAATTCATTGACTTTTGTACTTCAAACGGTATTAAGCATGAATTCTCTGCACCCTATACACCTCAACAGAATGGTGTTGTCGAGCGCAAAAACAGGGTTGTTCAAGAGATGGCGCGTGTGATGCTTCATAGCCGGAATTTACCGCTACATTTTTGGGCTGAAGCTGTGAACACCGCTGTCTATGTCATTAATCGAGTGTTTTGCGCCCGGGAACGTTAAATACACCATATGAACTATGGTGTGGTAGAAAACCCAACATCAAATATTTTCGCATCTTCGGGAGTCGGTGTTACATTTTACGTGACCGTGAAAATCTTGGAAAGTTTGACTCTCGAAGTGACGAAGGGATTTTCTTGGGGTATTCTACGAATAGTAGAGCATATCGAGTATTTAACTTGAATCTAAGACGATCGTAGAATCTATAAATGTTAAAGTAGATGAAGCTTTTCACTTTGCATCTGAAAAATCTACCCTCGATATCTCTCTAGATGATGATTCTGCCGTTGCATCTTCTCATAATAATACTTCCAATATTAATGATGCATCTAATGGTTCTTCAAGTTTATCTGATGTGCAGGAATCATCTCATATATCTCCGAGTACTCCGTTTCAACAAACGCTACGAATCTCCAAGGATCATCCGGAATCGAATATTATTGGAGATCCACAAGAAGGAGTTAGAACTCGGAGGCAGTTGGTTTGTGGATTCGCTTGCTACGTATCTTTAATCGAACCAAAGAACATAGATGAAGCTCTTCAGGATGACTACTGGATTAAAGCAATGCAGGAAGAGCTCCATCAATTTGAGCGAAACAAAGTCTGGGAATTAACGAAGCCTCCAAAGCAACATAATGTGATAGGTACCAAATGGATCTTCAAGAACAAGAAAAATGAGGATGGTACTATCATCAGGAACAAGGCACGATTAGTTGCTCAAGGCTACTCTCAAGTAGAAGGTATAGACTTTGATGAAACATTCGCCCCTGTAGCTAGACTCGAGTCCATTCGTATACTATTTGCTATTGCTTGTCATTTTAAAATCAAATTATTTCAAATGGACGTTAAGAGCGCATTTCTAAATGGGTTTTTAAATGAGGAAGTTTATGTGGCTCAACCGAAAGGTTTTGTAGACCATAAACAACCTAACCATGTTTTTCGTTTGAAAAAGGCTCTTTACGGTCTGAAACAAGCACCGCGAGCATGGTACGAAAGGTTGACAAAGCACCTTTTGGAGAAGGGCTATACTCGAGGGGGAGCTGATAGGACTCTCTTTGTGAAGCATTATCAAAACAATTTCATTGTAGCACAAATCTATGTCGATGACATTGTATTTGGCGCAACAAGAGATAATGATGCTTCTAAATTCGCGGAGACCATGGAAAGCGAATTTGAGATGTCCATGATGGGCGAATTGACTTATTTCCTTGGATTGCAAATTAAACAAAATGATGAAGGTATTCACTTGAGTCAATCCAAGTATGCAATGGAGTTGGTTAAAAAGTTTGATCTTGAAAATTCGAAGGATTTTCCGACTCCAATGGGAACTAGCCACAAGGGACTTGGAAGTGAATCACATAGTGAGAATGTAGACGAGAAACTGTATCGAAGTATGATTGGAAGTCTACTTTACCTCACGGCTAGTCGCCCGGATATATCTTTTGGTGTTGGGATTTGCGCGAGATATCAATCAGCACCAAAGGAGGTTCACCTGAAAGCGGTGAAAAGGATCATCCGGTATATCAAAGGATCAATTAATTTCGGAATTTGGTATCCTATGGGAACAAGTTTGGATATTGTTGGATACTCAGATGCCGATTGGGCAGGATCAGTGGATGATCGGAAAAGCACGAGTGGTGCATGCTTCTATCTTGGCCATTGCCTTGTTGCATGGCACAGTAAAAAGCAGAATTGCATAGCACTCTCGACTGCCGAAGCGGAATACATTTCAGCTGGTAGTTGTCAACCAACTCATTTGGATGAAAAGCGTGTTGAGCGACTTCCGGATTTCAGCATCTTCGGTAACAATTCTTTGTGACAACACAAGTGCAATTAACATTTCTAAAAACCCTGTGTTGCACTCTAGAACAAAACATATTGAACTTAGATATCATTTTCTTAGAGAGCTAGTTGAATCAAATACTCTTCAACTTTCATATATTTCAACTGAGGATCAATTAGCTGACATTCTAACAAAACCTTTGGATCAAAAACGTTTTATTCATTTGCGAAAAGCAATTGGAATGCTTTCCTTGAAATAAACTTCTTTTTGAAACCTTTGCTTAGGATAGGTTTTGTTTTTGTTTTGTTTTGTTCATTATCTATGTTTGTACATAGGACATTAATTGAGCATAGATCATAATTGACTTTAATTGCATCTTTTCGCACATTTAGAAATTTATTATGCTTTTGCCATCATAATATTTCACTGTTGCAATGATCATTTATGTTAATTAAATCATCTTCTGAGTGATCAAAGTCAATTTCTCTCTCAATGATCTCTTGGTATAGTCATTATCTTATTTGACTGCTTAGTCGAGTATGAAATCGAGATCAATTTTTGGTTGAATACTTTATATCTTAAATAATTGATAGCCAATTGAGGGGGAGTCAAAGAAAAGTAAAATGCTCAAAAGATGTGGAAAGAGTTACATCCCAATGAGGAGTGTGAAAACTACCACCACATGGAGGAAAGAGCTACCACCTCGGTCGTCCGAGTATTGTGTGCAGCTACCACATGTATACCAAGCATGGTTGTTCAAATTTTGATTAAGTAAAATGCATGTTGAAATACTTGACTCCGTCAAATTTCAAGGTTGGTATAAGGTGGGTTTTTAAAGAAAGATGCTCAAAGAGCCACTCTCTTCAACAGATTGTCTAGATACATTATCTACTATATTTGGGATTTCAAACATCTATTGATCTTTGTATTTCATTTTCTTTACTGAATTGATGATTTGATAAAGGCATTACTCATAAGATCAAGTTAGATGTAATTGAAGGTGTTCAACTTTAAGGGATTTAATTTTTGTAAATTTTCGTTTCATTTTTGGATATTATTGATAGATTTGGCATAATCTAATTCTTGTTGTATGAAACGATGATTTTTGTTTAAAGTTGATACACATTTGTGCTTACAATCTTTTTCTGGTTTTTCTTGAATTTCTCTGAAATTTTCTAAAGAAAAAGTTGGAGCCGATCCGGATCGGGCAAGATGATCCGGATCCCGAACGCAGGTATTCTTCTGCGGGCTGACGATCCGGATTGGACCTGCCGATCCGGATCCCGAACGCAGTTTCTCACTGCGGGTAGCCGATCCGGATCGCAAGCATGAACTGATCCGGATCGCGGCTAGGGTTTTATAAAGAACAAAAGGGTTTTGATTTCTTTTACTCCAATCTTTTGTTCCAAAGTTTCCAGAGCTTCTCTCTCTAGATTTCATCCTTCTTGGAAGCTTTCAAACTCAAGTTCTTCAACTCCAAGTAAGTTTTATTGATCAAAATCTCGGTTTTTCACCGTTTTTCTTTATTCCTCCTCAAACGTGATGAATTTCTTGGATCAATTTTGTTTGTGGATGGTTTTTGATCAAATTTCTTTTGAAATAAGAACTCTGGGTAGATTAGTTTTGATTATATGCTAGGTATTCTCCTGATTAACGGATTTTTAGGCTTCGATTTCTAAAATTTCGGTTTTAGGGCATATAATAAGGATTTTCGAAAATCATGCAATTGATCTATTTTTAAAAGTCCTTTTGCAAAACTAATTTGATTCTTAGTCTCTCTACACGATAATGATTGTTTGGGTACAATTTTTCAAATCTTTGAAAATTAACAATTTTTTTCGTGTTCTTGAGTTGTTGTACACAGGATTTCTTTTCTCAAGAGACCAATAGCAATGGTGATCACTTCGATTATTTTCCTACTTGCTGCTATGGTACATACGAGGGACACTGCCAAGAGGGCTAAAAAGGATGAAGTCAATTGGGATGAGTTATCAGATGATGAAACACATCCTGGAGAATCGCCACAGAAAACCTCTGTTGCATCGAAAGGGAAAGCCCATGCAGAGACATCAACGGAAAAGGCTCCGCTCACTGCTGCGGAAAAAGGAAAAGCACCAATGACCTCTTCATCCATTTTCCTAAAAAGAAAAAGACTTGCTCGACGACCTGGACGAGCTCGAGGTATTGAAATAAATGAACCATGTCAAGAGAACCCAAGGAATATCTCTCAAATTGACACTGAATCAGAAGACGAAGAAGATTGGGACACATTTCTTGACGAAGTACAACAAGGTATTGATAAAGAAAATAAGGTTTACCTAAAGAAAAAGAAGCTACTGAAGTCTTCCTCAATACTTAAGCAACAAGCAAAGAAAAAGAATGTGCCAAGCAATGAACCTCTTGACAATTCACCTTCTTTGCCAAGACGATCTCCTCGGAATGAAGGTCAGACTGCTCCGTCAATCGTCACACAACGTTCTTCAACTTCCAGAAGAACTGACCAAAAGGGAAACTTAGAGTCTTCCATAAAACAAGAACAAGATAAAATGGCTCTAGAACTCAGAAAAATGTCCAAGGACATACATCAGATGAAGCAAGAGTGTTCTACGATTTCGGGAATGCTTAAAGGAATTTTGAAAAAGCTGGGTTGCACGAGCTCTGAAGACTCCGCCTCGGTTGACTCAGATTCAGATGCCTGAATCGTCTGTCTAACAATTCTCTTTTTCAGGAACTTTAGTTTTTTAATCTTTTATTGTGCAGGTTTTTCAGTTTTTAGGACTCACTCTTAGTTCTGGTTCTTACTTTTAAGAAAAATTTTTTGAAACTTCTTGACTCTCCTTAAATTTTGGCAATTTTGGCTTTGTTTGTGACAAAAAGGGGGAGAGAGAGTTTAGAGAGAACTTGAACAATGATGATGATGATGTGAATATCGAACAATGATGATGTGAATATCGAACTTGAACAATGATGATGTGAATGTATGAACATCGAGGTAAGTATCACTTCAACTTTGGTTTTTATCTTGTGATTTGTGTGCATGTCTCTACTAACTATTCGACTAACTATTTGGGCATGTAATATAACTAACAAGTTGATGTTGGACTAACACTTTGTGACATTTGGTTTTGATTGCATAGAAGATATGTTGGTTTTTGACTATGATTCTCTTACATATCTGAATTCTCAAATGTCATGATGATCAGATAAACTCTATCTCTGTACTAGGTTTTGAATGCTAAATATTCTTGAGGTATCTAACGATCTCTTTTTGTCAAGAATGATTTCTTTGTGCAGAGAGTACAGATGTCTAAGTCTAGAGTCTGTTTTAGGAGTTTATCTCATGTTTTTAAATTTTTGGATCTCCATTGTAAATTTTTGTTGTATGGTGATAGCAACAAAAATATCTTTTTGAATTTTCTTTAGTGGATCTGTGTTTTGTCACGAAACCGCCAAAGGGGGAGATTGTTACGGAATTTGAGTTGGCGTAGTTTCGTGAAAGTCTCAAGTCTTGAAGATTGAAGGTGAAGAAAGTTGGATCATTTAACTCAATCTCAAGAAAGAAGAATTCAAAAGGATCAGGTATGTTTAACTAAAGATTTTGTGTGATCCGAATACTTCTTGTAGTGTAGAAACACTTGGAAGAATCTTTCATTGCATAAAAATCAAAAACTGGACTTGGGACATGTTCAGGATCCGGATCAGGTTGTTCGATCCGGATCCCGAAGGTGGTTCGTTCATACACCAGTTCAATCCGGATCGTAGCCTCTCTTGATCCGGATCCCGAACACTGAGTTTACCATCTTCCTTGAACGATCCGGATCAGGCTTCGCAATCCGGATCCCGAACGTTGATGTTTGGTGAACTGTATGAACGATCCGGATCAAGCACTTCGATCCGGATCCCGAACCTTCGTTTTTCTGGAATTGCCTGACTCGTTACGACGATCCGGATCACAGCTAATCCGATCCGGATCGCCGTCCGTAAAATTTCCAGAAATGTTAGGTTTTTGATTCTTATCTCCTTCCTAGGGTTTCTAACCTATAAATAGACCCTATGACTCTTTTTCTAGGGGGAATCCAAATAGCCGTCATTTTCATATATCATCTTATACGGCTCTAGATCCACATATAGAGAAGAAAGGAAATCATTAGAGAATACTCTATGTTTCTTCATCTATATTGATTAGTTTGATTCTAGGTTTTCATACTCACATCTTGAGTTGAATCAAACTAATGAATACTTAGATGGTATTTCCGATCTATCTTTGATCTAAGTATTCGGCGGATCATCACCACCAAAAACAACGATTTACCCCAAAAATCGGCGCGTGGATTCGCGTGTCCTTGTGGATTCAAGGTTCAACCGCTCTCGTGGATTCGGAGCGAGGCACGTTCGTGGATTCGAAGGGTGCTATTGGGTGAAGACCGTGGATTCGGTCGGACGTCGTGGATTCGACGTTGGACGCCGTGGATTCGGCGTTGGGCGCAGATCGTGGATTCGAGAAGCGTCGCGGAGCGAGCGGAGAAGATCCTCTAGGAGCGTATGGAAAAGGTTGAGTCGTAAGTGTGTACGGTAAATCACCTTGTACGTGTTTTAATTCTAGTGGATTTCTGCCGTGTTATCGGTCCCGTGGTTTTTTACTCCGGTGATGGAGTTTTCCACGTAAAAATCTTGCGAGTTATTTTTTATTTCCGCATTGGGTTTTTATCGCAACGATTTTTGAGTGTTTATACGTTTACACCTATTCACCCCCCTCTAGGTGTTTTTTCCCCTATTTAGATCCTTATTACATATAACCCAACAAGTGGTATCAGAGCGGGAATAGGGTTGTAAACAATGGTTGAAGGTGGAAACATCAACCGACCCCCGTTCTTCGATGGAACAAATTATGCGTACTGGAAAGTACGGATGAAAGCCTTTTTAATTTCCATCGACGAACGGGTGTGGCAATCAATTGAATTAGGATGGTCTAATCCAACTGAATTTATTGGTGATGTTCGCACCTTAAAACCTAGGTCGAAATGGACCAAGGAAGAGTTAGATTCATCTTCTTACAATGGCAAGGGAATTAATGCTATTTTTAATGCCTTATCTCAAACTGAATTCTCTCGCGTCTCGGCATGTGAGACTGCGAAAGAAATCTGGGATGTTCTTCAGGTTACACATGAGGGAACTAACCTCGTGAAGATTCAGAAACTGCAAATGCTTACGAGCAAGTTTGACTCTATCTTGATGGCAGAAAATGAATCTTTCACGGACTACTATACACGATTGCAAGACATCGTAAACTCATGTGCTAACCTGGGAGAGAAGATTCCAGAATTTAAGATTGTAAGAAAGATCTTAAGAACTCTTCCTGAACGATTTCGCCCAAAGGTTACAGCCATTGAAACTATTAAACACCCGGACGAAATACGTGTAGAAGAATTAGTTGGTTCATTACAAACTTATGAAATGACATTTACTACTAACAATTCTTCTGGAAAGGCATCCACTTCTAAGTCTTCAGGTTATGCGTTGAAAACAACTAAGGAAGAAGACGCGGATACATCCTCCTCAGACGATGACGAGAACCTTTCTATGGAGGAATTTGAGAAGCAGCTCGCTCTCTTGACAAGGAAGTTTCGCCGCAACTTTCGAAGGGGTAATTCAAGTAAATCTCCATCCTTCGGAAAGTCGAACAAAGGCAAGGGTACTTCAAGTTACAAGTCAAGAAAGCAAGAGAACTTCTCAAAGGATAAGAAAAGTTCAGAGGGACAACTACAATGCTTCAAATGTCGAGGCTACGGCCACATTGCAACGGAGTGTCCCAACAAGTATCCGGCAAAGAAGAAGGCGATGCAAGTCGTCACTTGGGATGACAACTCAACGTCAAATGAGTCGTCTTCAAGTGATGAAGAAAAGAGCTCCACGGCATTCCACGCGTCCATATCTTCACCCTTCATGTGCTTTATGGCAAGTACATCCGAGTCGTTGTCCAACTCCACTGTTGAAAAGAATGCAACGGACAACGAATCGGATGATTCGGAAGGTGAAGATTTTGCTCTAGCCTATCACAGACCTTTACGGGATTCAAAGAAACCGGCTAAGCAAAACAAGGGGTTGAGAGGGAGATTGCAGGATCTCGAAGAAGAAGTAAAAAGGGTAACTTCTCTCTCGACCGATCTTGAAGTGGAAAGGGATAATCTGATAAAAGCAAATGTTTCCCTTCAAGAGTCCAATGAGCAACTCGAGAAGAATTATATAGATATGGTGAACAAAGCAAACTACTTCTTGAAGCTCTACGGCGAGGCCCGACGGGAAAAATTGGAAATGACAGAGACCATTTCCAACTCAAGGATGACTTACAGCAATTTTCTTCTGGAAGGAGTAAGTTGGATAAACTTCTTGGTCTTGGTCAAACAAACAAGTTCGGCCTCGGATACAATCGAACTGAAGACAATTTTAGTTCGGTTGGGACAGTCTTTGTGCCTCAGTCGGTATCTCCTCCTCCGACACCGGAATTCATGACAACCAACGACAACAAGCCTACTTCATCCTCTTCAGAATCGTCAAGCACAAAGGTATGTTTTCGTTGTAATTTTGCAGGGCACATTGAAAGAAATTGCAAGATTGGAGCTCAAAGATCAAATCAACCACATCTTGCAACTGCTACCAATAAGTTCACTCCCCGGAATTCAAAGAAGGATTTTTCAAAAGAAAAGAACATTGGTAGTACTTCAAACAAGACGATGACAAAAGAAAAAGATCAATCAGACAAACGTCTTCATCAAGGAAAATTTCTCAACCATTGCCAACATACTCCAAAACTCAAAAGGTTTGGGTATGCAAAGGTGAAACCCTTCCTTGTCTTTAATCGTTCTACGATTAAATGTTGTGTAGTTTATGTAGACTATTTTTTTTTTTTTGGCCGACCCGTCAACCATCTTTGGGAGGTAAATGGTATATTTTCTATTGGTTGATGATTTCTCTCGGTATTCTTGGGTAGCATTTTTAAAAGAGAAAGCTGATACTTTTGACTCTTTTCACGAGATTTGCCATCGTATTATGATTGAAAAGAATGAAAAGATCATTCGTGTTAGAAGTGATAGAGGTGGAGAATTCATAAATTCAAAATTCATTGACTTTTGTACTTCAAACGGTATTAAACATGAATTCTCGGCACCCTATACACCTCAACAGAATGGTGTTGTTGAGCGCAAAAACAGGGTTGTTCAAGAGATGGCGCGTGTGATGCTTCATAGCCGGAATTTACCGCTACATTTTTGGGCTGAAGCTGTGAACACCGCTGTCTATGTCATTAATCGAGTGTTTTTGCGCCCAGGAACGTTAAATACACCATATGAGCTGTGGTGTGGTAGAAAACCCAACATCAAATATTTTCGTATCTTCGGGAGTCGATGTTACATTTTACGTGACCGTGAAAATCTTGGAAAGTTTGACTCTCGAAGTGATGAAGGGATTTTTTGGGTATTCTACGAATAGTAGAGCATATCGAGTATTTAACTTGAATCTAAGACGATCGTAGAATCTATAAATGTTAAAGTAGATGAAGCTTTTCACTTTGCATCTGAAAAATCTACCCTCGATATCTCTCTAGATGATGATTCTCCTGCTAGTGCATCTTCTCATAATAATACTTCCAATATTAATGATGCATCTAATGGTTCTTCAAGTTTATCTGATGTGCAGGAATCATCTCATGTATCTCCGAGTACTCCGTTTCAACAAACGCTACGAATCTCCAAGGATCATCCGGAATCGAATATTATTGGAGATCCACAAGAAGGAGTTAGAACTCGGAGGCAGTTGGTTTGTGGATTCGCTTGCTACGTATCTTTAATCGAACCAAAGAACATAGATGAAGCTCTTCAGGATGACTACTGGATTAAAGCAATGCAGGAAGAGCTCCATCAATTTGAGCGAAACAAAGTCTGGGAATTAACGAAGCCTCCAAAGCAACATAATGTGATAGGTACCAAATGGATCTTCAAGAACAAGAAAAATGAGGATGGTACTATCATCAGGAACAAGGCACGATTAGTTGCTCAAGGCTACTCTCAAGTAGAAGGTATAGACTTTGATGAAACATTCGCCCCTGTAGCTAGACTCGAGTCCATTCGTATACTATTTGCTATTGCTTGTCATTTTAAAATCAAATTATTTCAAATGGACGTTAAGAGCGCATTTCTAAATGGGTTTTTAAATGAGGAAGTTTATGTGGCTCAACCGAAAGGTTTTGTAGATCATAAACAACCTAACCATGTTTTTCGTTTGAAAAAGGCTCTTTACGGTCTGAAACAAGCACCGCGAGCATGGTACGAAAGGTTGACAAAGCACCTTTTGGAGAAGGGCTATACTCGAGGGGGAGCTGATAGGACTCTCTTTGTGAAGCATTATCAAAACAATTTCATTGTAGCACAAATCTATGTCGATGACATTGTATTTGGCGCAACAAGAGATAATGATGCTTCTAAATTCGCGGAGACCATGGAAAGCGAATTTGAGATGTCCATGATGGGCGAATTGACTTATTTCCTTGGATTGCAAGTTAAGCAAAATGATGAAGGAATTCACTTGTGTCAATCCAAGTACGCACTGGAGTTGGTCAAAAAGTTTGACCTTGAAAATTCGAAGGATTTTCCGACTCCAATGGGAACTAGCCACAAGGGACTTGGAAGTGAATCACAAAGTGAGAATGTAGACGAGAAACTGTATCGAAGTATGATTGGAAGTCTACTTTACCTCACGGCTAGTCGCCCGGATATATCTTTTGGTGTTGGGATTTGCGCGAGATATCAATCAGCACCAAAGGAGGTTCACCTGAAAGCGGTGAAAAGGATCATCCGGTATATCAAAGGATCAATTAATTTCGGAATTTGGTATCCTATGGGAACAAGTTTGGATATTGTTGGATACTCAGATGCCGATTGGGCAGGATCAGTGGATGATCGGAAAAGCACGAGTGGTGCATGCTTCTATCTTGGCCATTGCCTTGTTGCATGGCACAGTAAAAAGCAGAATTGCATAGCACTCTCGACTGCCGAAGCGGAATACATTTCAGCGGGTAGTTGTTCAACCCAACTCATTTGGATGAAAAGCGTGTTGAGCGACTTCCGGATTTCAGCATCTTCGGTAACAATTCTTTGTGACAACACAAGTGCAATTAACATTTCTAAAAACCCTGTGTTGCACTCTAGAACAAAACATATTGAACTTAGATATCATTTTCTTAGAGAGCTAGTTGAATCAAATACTCTTCAACTTTCATATATTTCAACTGAGGATCAATTAGCTGACATTCTAACAAAACCTTTGGATCAAAAACGTTTTATTCATTTGCGAAAAGCAATTGGAATGCTTTCCTTGAAATAAACTTTTTTTTGAAACCTTTGCTTAGGATAGGTTTTGTTTTTGTTTTGTTTTGTTCATTATCTATGTTTGTACATAGGACATTAATTGAGCATAGATCATAATTGACTTTAATTGCATCTTTTGCACATTTAGAAATTTATTATGCTTTTGCCATCATAATATTTCACTGTTGCAATGATCATTTATGTTAATTAAATCATCTTCTGAGTGATCAAAGTCAATTTCTCTCTCAATGATCTCTTTGTATAGTCATTATCTTATTTGACTGCTTAGTCGAGTATGAAATCGAGATCAATTTTTGGATTTTAGACCTGTCAAGTAGCATATTTGTGGTTTTGTTTGACACTCGGATAAAAACTTGATCCATAAAGTTCAGCAAAAGGCGATGCGTTGCACGCACTTCGATGCACACGGGCCGCCAAACGCGAAATCCGTCAGTGCCATTATGCTCAGAACGTTGAAATTAGTTAGGTTTGACTACCCATGTCGCTAGGTTTGGATTTTAGACAGTGAATCGGCCAACAGTGGTCGAAAGGGGATTTGAAATATAGGGTTACTATTCACAACTTAAGTTGTGGGACCCGCTTTTCTTTCGCTGTTTACGGAAGATCCGACCGTCAGATCGTCGACAAGTGAATATGAAACTTTCATGTTTCGTCGAAACGATCGCAATGGTGCTCTCGGATTTTCGAGATCAGGTCCCGATCAAAAGTCGATATTTTAGGGCCACTATTATCTATTATTTACCTATTTTTGCCATTCAAATAATTCAGATAATTTTTAAGCTTAGATTGGATTTTAAAAATCATGGTACTACATCACCCCACAACTTTAAGAAGTTTCGTCCCCGAAAACTTATACAAAATATACTTAAGGTTCCCCAAAACCATCATAACAAGTTTATACAATTTTTTTTTTTTTCTCTAGCGAAAACATATAACACCCAGACATGGACTTTAAAGATGGTTCGCCAGTGGGTTCAAGAGCATATACTAGACCACCCAGTCAAGTGGCGTTGATCCCTTCAGTTTGGGCGGATTGTGGATGGACGACTTGAAGCAGCCACACTTGGGTGACACAGGAAGGCCGAAGCAGCAAGAGTGGAACAGATAAAA
>JAQNDB010004437.1:0-23808 GCA_029204045.2 Tillandsia leiboldiana
GGGGCTACTCGTCTCGAGGATCCAATCGTGAATTTTTTGGAATTTTTAGCGCACTGTACACAGGTGAAGTTTCCTTTTTCCTCTGCTGGTTTGTTGTGACAGCTGTGTGTTGGGAGAACGAGTGGTGTTGATTATTGATGGTGTTGTGGTTGGCGTGTGTTGTGGAGCTTGAAAGCTTGTGCGACCATGTACCGAGGATGCGGGTTTAGCGGAATTGTTAGCAAGTGGCCCACACTCTTCACCAAATTCAGGTTTGACTTGGTTTAAGAACTCCATGTGGGTAAGGTTAGTAAAGTAACTGTATAAGGGAAGTGGCAAGGTTTATATGCATGTGTGAACTTATGGGAGTTAGTATAACAGGGGATGTTTATGTATGGGTTAATTGTAGGCTTACCTATGGAATGCCCCCCTCTATGAGGAAGCATGCATAATTAGGTACAACAATATGAGTGAGAGGTAAGCAGGAAAGGCCTAGATCATGTGGATGATGCTTACCTGATTATTGACATAATTTCTTTTTAGAGTATGTTTTCTTGAGCATATTGTCACGCCCACGGGGTTTTTGAGTCTATCAAAGCGGAAATTCGTGTGTATCTTTTTTTTTTTCTTAACAAGGTATTTAAACCTCATCCCGGTGCGTGCCAGGACCGCCACATACACAAATTCTCCTGTCCGCGGACAGAGTATCCTTTGTATATGCACGGCGTCTCATTTACAACAACATACATCAACCACAACCAGATCCAATACGACATTCAACATCAAGCGGATATTTAAAGCGGGCATCAATGTTTAGAAAGGATAAAGCCAGCAATTGCAAAACCCGTGCACACCACACGGCACCTTGTTTTTTGAGAAAAAACTTTTCGAAGTCATTTGGTTTATCATGAAAAAATCCCGCATAAGAAAACATCATCAAAAGAAACCAAAACTATAAAAGTACAATCATCCACAGTGCCAAGTAATACATGTCCACGAATATTACTATCACAAGCAAATTAACTAAAATGCGTAGAGAGATGAGATAATGATAATAACCAAGTTTCTGACTAGGCCCTCGCGACCTCTCAACAATCTCCGGCTAACGCCCCTCGTAGCGCCTGTCACGGAGTGGGTAATGTCAGTGACAAACAAAGTAGATGTCTAACAACAATAAGGAATAAGGAGCAAACCGGAAACACCGTAACCATTTCGCTAAAACCCTGCACATATTAAGCTGGGCCCCAACCCCAGATTTATCAATTTAATTGGGCACCAACCCCAGATTATTTATCGGAGAGAACAAAGTCTCCCCTCGTGCGCAACCACTCTTTGATGCATTTAACCCCTTCCACGGTGCTGGTGTGCTATTCCCAGCGGGCGCGAAGGGGTCCTCACGGCTCCCACCCCTTTGTGAGGAACACGGGTCATACAAGACACTCTTCCGGAAAAGTACACCCATGCGGAGGCCAATCCGCCTGTGTACGTGCAGCATCCCAAACGGATTTGCCGAGATCGGCGTGTCATGAACATTGCGACCGCACCGCTTCAATTGTTAGATAATAACACAATTATGCGAAAGGTTAATGTCCATCTACTTGTTAGATAAATTGAGAGCACTTAATGACGATAGATGCACTTACTGCACTGGTTGTATTTACAGCAACCGTACCCACCTATTTGGAGAGAGATCGGAACACCCGAATCTTTCGCGCACCCCCGCTGCGCATCTGGACCTAAAGAAAGTCCGCAAGGATAACTATAGTCAAAAGCGTGTATTTACATCCGAAAACACGAGACCCAATTTACTCTTTTTGACGGAAAAGTCCAACATTGTCCGTCTGACGAAACGAAATTCCCGAGCCGCCGTCGCCGTATGCCGGAAGCCCCGCGCGGTTCAGAAACCGCGCGCTGTATCCCGCGGACGCTGCCCCGCGGCGCGGTTGCCCCGCGCGGGTTGCTTGGTCTACGCCGATACGGTGCCGCGCGCGATCGGGTGCGCCCGGCACGGCGCCCGCGTCGGGTGCGGGGTCCGTGCGGGTGCCACCCGCGCGGCAGCCGCGCGGCGCCCGCGCGGCAGCCGTGCGGCGCCCGCGCGGTGCCCGCATGGATGCGGGCCCCGCGCGGGGGCCGCCCGCGCGGCAGCCGCACGGCGCCCGCGCGTGCCCGCAAGGTTGCGGGCCCGCGCGGCAGCCGCACGCGCCCAGCCAGCGCTTTGCCCGCAAGGTGCGGACACGCGCGGGTGCCTCCCCGCGGCAGCCGTGCGGCGCCCGCGCGGTGCCCGCATGGATGCGGGCCCGCGCGGGGCCGCCGCGCGGCAGCCGCACGGCGCCCGCGCGGTGCCCGCAAGATTGCGGGCCCGCCGCGGTGCCCCGCGCGGCAGCCCGCGGTACCCGCCGGTTGCGGGTCCGCGCGGTGGCTGCGCGGCGCCCGTGCGGTGCCGTCCGAGACCCTCCTCCGCGCGATGCCCTAGCGGCACCGCGCGCCTCCGCCGTCCGTTCCGCGCCTTTTTAAGGAGACGATGTCGGCGACGGTGACGGATACGACGGAGAAAATAAGAACCAAGAACTCAACGAAAGAGACAACGAACAAAATCCCAAATAATTTAAATAAATTATTTTACTAACCGAAGATCGACGGAAAGGTTGTCCGGTCGCGTTCTTGTCTTCGGTTCGGCGTCCGGGAAGATCGGGCTCCTTCTCTTTCTCCTTTCCCTTTCTTCCGCTAGGGTTCGTCTTTTCCCCTTTTTTTCCTTCTCTCCGATTAGGGTTTTTATTTTCTTTTCTTTTCCTTTCCGATAATCGGGATCCCTTATATAGTCGTACATTACCTTTAATTAATTCCTCTTTAATTCGTACGTAAGAGAATTAATTAATTTCCGTCTGGGATAATTAATTACTAATTAATTATCCCCCACGAGATAAACCACCTTATCTCTAACGGGTGCAAGATATTTAGCACGGATCCCGATGCACGACTAATTACCGTATCACTTTGAATCCCGTTCAGGGGGGTTTCCGATATCGGATTTCAGATCCGATCGCACCGTCGGCTTTCTTTTTCCGCGCACAATCGCGGAAAAATACTAGCGTCCCACAATGGCCAACTTCAGAATTGAATAATTCTATTTCACTTAAAGGCTTAAATGACTACACGTAAGTCAATAATACCCCGAAAGGTCGGATCACTACACCACTCACACTTTATAAAAAGTTTCGTCCCGAAACTTAAATACAAACCCCACTAATCAATTCGGGAAAACATTCCCTCATCTTCGATTCCAGTTCCCACGTTGCCTCGCGCTCTTCGTGGTTGCTCCACTGGACCTTCACATAGGGGATAGTTCGATTGCGCAACTTCTTGTCCTCTCTTGCCAAAATCCGCACCGGCGTCTCCTCGACGCTTAAATCCTCTCGCAACTCGATGGTGGAGGCATCCAAGGCATGAGAGGGGTCAGCTAAGTATTTCCGGAGCATTGAGACATGGAATACGTTATGGACTCGTTCGAGATTCGGCGGCAGGCTAATCGGTACGCACCGGTCCTATGCGTTCTAGGATCTCGAACGGTCCTACGTACCTCGGGCTTAACTTTCCCTATATGCCGAAGCGTCGGTTCCCCTTGGAGGGCGAAACTCGGAGTAACGCGTGCTCACCCACCATGAACTCTAAGTCTCGACGTCTATGTCCGCGTAGCTTTTCTGTCTGCTCTGGGCGGTTAGTAGCCTTTGTCTAATCATTCGCACTTTTGCTTCGGTCTCCTCCACCACCAATCGGGCCTAGAAACTTACGCTCACCCAGTCGTCCCAGCATATTGGAGACCGACAGCGGCGCCCGTACAGGGCCTCGTATGGTGCCATCTGAATGCTGGCCTGGTAACTATTATTGTAGGCAAATTCCACTAGGGGCAAGCACCGTGCCCATCCTTCACCCAGGTCTAAACGCATGCCTGAAGCATGTCCTCCACAATTTGATCACCCGCTCTGATTGTGTTACGGAATTTGAGTTGGCGTAGTTTCGTGAAAGTCTCAAGTCTTGAAGATTGAAGGTGAAGAAAGTTGGATCATTTAACTCAATCTCAAGAAAGAAGAATTCAAAAGGATCAGGTATGTTTAACTAAAGATTTTGTGTGATCCGAATACTTCTTGTAGTGTAGAAACACTTGGAAGAATCTTTCATTGCATAAAAATCAAAAACTGGACTTGGGACATGTTCAGGATCCGGATCAGGTTGTTCGATCCGGATCCCGAAGGTGGTTCGTTCATACACCAGTTCAATCCGGATCGTAGTCTCTTGATCCGGATCCCGAACGTTGAGTTTACCATTTCCTTGAACGATCCGGATCATGCACTTCGATCCGGATCCCGAACCTTCGTTTTTCTGGAATTGGCTGACTCGTTACGACGATCCGGATCCAGCTATCCGATCCGGATCGCCGTCCGTAAAATTTCCAGAAATGTTAGGTTTTTGATTCTTATCTCCTTCCTAGGGTTTCTAACCTATAAATAGACCCTATGACTCTTTTTCTAGGGTTAATCCACATCAATAGCCGTCATTTTCATATATCATTTATACGGCTATAGATCCACATATAGAGAAGAAAGGAAATCATTAGAGAATACTCTATGTTTCTTCATCTATATTGATTAGTTTGATTCTAGGTTTTCATACTCACATCTTGAGTTGAATCAAACTAATGAATACTTAGATGGTATTTCCGATCTATCTTTGATCTAAGTATTCGGCGGATCATCACCACCCAAAACAACGATTTACCCCAAAATCGGCGCGTGGATTCGCGTGTCCTTGTGGATTCAAGGTTCAACCGCTCTCGTGGATTCGGAGCGAGGCACGTTCGTGGATTCGAAGGGTGCTATTGGGTGAAGACCGTGGATTCGGTCGGACGTCGTGGATTCGACGTTGGACGCCGTGGATTCGGCGTTGGGCGCAGATCGTGGATTCGAGAAGCGTCGCGGAGCGAGCGGAGAAGATCCTCTAGGAGCGTATGGAAAAGGTTGAGTCGTAAGTGTGTACGGTAAATCACCTTGTACGTGTTTTAATTCTAGTGGATTTCTGCCGTGTTATCGGTCCCGTGGTTTTTTACTCCGGTGATGGAGTTTTCCACGTAAAAATCTTGCGTATTATTTTTATTTCCGCATTGGGTTTTTATCGCAACGATTTTTTGAGTGTTTATACGTTTACACCTATTCACCCCCCTCTAGGTGTTTTTTCCCCTATTTAGATCCGTATTACATATAACCCAACAAGTGGTATCAGAGCGGGAATAGGGTTGTAAACAATGGTTGAAGGTGGAAACATCAACCGACCCCCGTTCTTCGATGGAACAAATTATGCGTACTGGAAAGTACGGATGAAAGCCTTTTTAATTTCCATCGACGAACGGGTGTGGCAATCAATTGAATTAGGATGGTCTAATCCAACTGAATTTATTGGTGATGTTCGCACCTTAAAACCTAGGTCGAAATGGACCAAGGAAGAGTTAGATTCATCTTCTTACAATGGCAAGGGAATTAATGCTATTTTTAATGCCTTATCTCAAACTGAATTCTCTCGCGTCTCGGCATGTGAGACTGCGAAAGAAATCTGGGATGTTCTTCAGGTTACACATGAGGGAACTAACCTCGTGAAGATTCAGAAACTGCAAATGCTTACGAGCAAGTTTGACTCTATCTTGATGGCAGAAAATGAATCTTTCACGGACTACTATACACGATTGCAAGACATCGTAAACTCATGTGCTAATCTGGGAGAGAAGATTCCAGAATTTAAGATTGTAAGAAAGATCTTAAGAACTCTTCCTGAACGATTTCGCCCAAAGGTTACTGCCATTGAAACTATTAAACACCCGGACGAAATACGTGTAGAAGAATTAGTTGGTTCATTACAAACTTATGAAATGACATTTACTACTAACAATTCTTCTGGAAAGGCATCCACTTCTAAGTCTTCAGGTTATGCGTTGAAAACAACTAAGGAAGAAGACGCGGATACATCCTCCTCAGACGATGACGAGAACCTTTCTATGGAGGAATTTGAGAAGCAGCTCGCTCTCTTGACAAGGAAGTTTCGCCGCAACTTTCGAAGGGGTAATTCAAGCAAATCTCCATCCTTCGGAAAGTCGAACAAAGGCAAGGGTACTTCAAGTTACAAGTCAAGAAAGCAAGAGAACTTCTCAAAGGATAAGAAAAGTTCAGAAGGACAACTACAATGCTTCAAATGTCGAGGCTACGGCCACATTGCAACGGAGTGTCCTAACAAGTATCCGGCAAAGAAGAAGGCGATGCAAGTCGTCACTTGGGATGACAACTCAACGTCAAATGAGTCGTCTTCAAGTGATGAAGAAAAGAGCTCCACCGCATTCCACGCGTCCGTATCTTCACCCTTCATGTGCTTTATGGCAAGTACATCTGAGTCGTTGTCCAACTCCACTGTTGAAAAGAATGCAACGGACAACGAATCGGATGATTCGGAAGGTGAAGATTTTGCTCTAGCCTACCACAGACTTTTGAGGGATTCAAAGAAAGTGGCTAAGCAAAACAAGAGTTTGAGAGGGAGATTGCATGATCTCGAAGAAGAAGCAAAAAGAGCGACTTCTCTCTCAAACGCTCTTGAAGTGGAAAGGGAAAACTGATAAAAGAAAATGTTTCCCTTCAAGAGTCCAATGAGCAACTTGAGAAGGAACATACAAATCTGGTGGATAACGCGAATCACTTCTCAAAGCTCTACAACGAGGCTCGACAGGATAACCTGGAAATGACAAAGACCATTTTCCAACTCAAGAATGACTTACAGCGATTCTCTTCAGGAAGGAGTAAGTTGGATAGACTTCTTGGTCTTGGTCAATCAAATCGGTTCGGCCTCGGATACACTCAAACTGGAAACAGTCCAAGTTCGAGTGAGACAGTTTTTGTGCCTCAGTCGGTATCTCCTCCTCCGACACCGGAATTCAAGACAAACAACGACAACAAACCTACTTCATCCTCTTTGGGATCGTCAAGATCTAAGGTATGTTTTCGTTGTGGTGTTTCAGGGCACATAAGAAGATATTGCAAGACGGGAGTCGAACGCTCATCTCAAGACCTCTTGCAACAACTACCAAAAGGCTCCTCCCCGAAAATCAAAGCAAAACTTTTCAAATGAAAAGAGACTTGGTAGTTCATCGCGCAAGACGATTTCATCAAGGAACAACAATCGCTATAACAAGACGCCTTCACCTAGGCATATAACTTCACGACCATTACCGACGCACTCCAAAAGGGTTTGGGTGCGCAAAGGTGAAATTTTCCCTTGTCTTGTTTCCAATGTTTCCTTGCATGCATATGATAGTTCGTCTTGGTATCTGGATAGCGGGTGTTCCCGTCACATGACCGGTGACAAAAATAGTTTTCAAAATCTTGAGAAAATCTCCGGAGGACACGTTGTTTTCGGAGACGGTCGATCTTCCAAAATTGTTGGAAAAGGGACGGTAGCTATTCCAGATGGCCCGATTTTGAAAAACGTCTTATTTGTTGATGGCCTTAAGACTAACCTCATAAGCATAAGTCAACTTTGCGACAATGGTTTTTCAGTTAACTTTTCATCTGTTGAATGCGTTGTAACTGATAAGGACCATGTCTTCTTTTAAAAGGGGTTAGATCTGAAAACAATTGTTATGTTGTTCCTAATAAATTTTCTGAAAATTGTAACTTAGCCGCTTTGAATAATGAAACTCTTTGGCATGAAAGGCTAGGTCACTTAAATTTTAAGGAACTTACTAGAATTTCAAACAAGGACGTGGTCAAGGGGGTTCCAAAGCTTTTATTTAAACAAAACGTTGTGTGTGGTGGTTGCCAAAAGGGAAAACAGTCTAGGACTGCACACAAGAACTTGAACCACGTTGGTACAAAACGGCCCTTGGAACTTTTGCACATGGACTTAATGGGGCCGACCCGTCAACCATCTTTGGGAGGTAAATGGTACATTTTTTATTGGTTGATGATTTCTCTCGGTTTTCTTGGGTAGCATTTTTAAAAGAGAAAGCTGATACGTTTGACTCTTTTCATGAGATTTGCCATCGTATTATGATTGAAAAGAATGAAAAGATCATTCGTGTTAGAAGTGATAGAGGTGGAGAATTCATAAATTCAAAATTCATTGATTTTTGCACTTCAAATGGCATTAAACATGAATTCTCGGCACCCTATACACCTCAGCAGAATGGTGTTGTTGAGCGCAAAACAGGGTTGTTCAAGAGATGGCGCGTGTGATGCTTCATAGCCGGAATTTACCGCTACATTTTTGGGCTGAAGCTGTGAACACCGCTGTCTATGTCATTAATAGAGTTTACTTGCGCCCAGGAACTTTAAATACACCATATGAGCTGTGGTTTAGTAGAAAACCCAATATCAAATATTTTCGTATCTTCGGGAGTCGATGTTACATTTTACGTGACCGTGAAAATCTTGGAAAGTTCGACTCTCGAAGTGATGAAGGGATCTTTTTGGGTTATTCTACGAATAGCAGAGCATATCGAGTATTTAACATTGAATCTAAGACGATCGTAGAATCTATAAATGTTAAAGTAGATGAAGCTTTTCACTTTGAATCTGGAAAATCTACCCTCGATATCTCTCTAGATGATGATTCTCCTGCTAGTGCATCTTCTCATAATAATACTTCCAATATTAATGATGCATCTAATGGTTCTTCTAGTTTATCTGATGTGCAGGAATCATCTCATGTATCTCCGAGTACTCCGTTTCAACAAACGTTACGAATCTCCAAGGATCATCCGGAATCGAATATTATTGGAGATCCACAAGAAGGAGTTAGAACTCGGAGGCAGTTGGTTTGTGGATTCGCTTGCTACGTATCTTTAATCGAACCACAAGAACATAGATGAAGCTCTTCAGGATGACTACTGGATTAAAGCAATGCAGGAAGAGCTCCATCAATTTGAGCGAAACAAAGTCTGGGAATTAACGAAGCCTCCAAAGCAACACAATGTGATAGGTACCAAATGGATCTTCAAGAACAAGAAAAATGAGGATGGTACTATCATCAGGAACAAGGCACGATTAGTTGCTCAAGGCTACTCTCAAGTAGAAGGTATAGACTTTGACGAAACATTCGCCCCTGTAGCTAGACTCGAGTCCCATTCGTATACTGTTTGCTATTGCTTGTCATTTTAAAATCAAATTATTTCAAATGGACGTTAAGAGCGCATTTCTAAATCGGTTTTAAATGAGGAAGTTTATGTGGCTCAACCGAAAGGTTTGTAGATCATAAACAACCTAACCATGTTTTTCGTTTGAAAAGGCTCTTTACGGTCTGAAACAAGCACCGCGAGCATGGTACGAAACGGTTAACAAAGCACCTTTTGGGAGAAGGGCTATACTTGAGGGGGAGCTGATAGGACTCTCTTTGTGAAGCAATTATCAAAACAATTCATTGTAGCACAAATATATGTCGATGACATAGTATTTGGCGCAACAAGGATAATGATGCTTCTAAATTCGCGGAGACCATGGAAAGCGAATTTGAGATGTCCATGATGGGCGAATTGACTTATTTTTCTTGGATTGCAAATTAAACAAATGATGAAAGGTATTCACTTGAGTCAATCCAAGTATGCAATGGAGTTGGTCAAAAAGTTTGATCTAGAAAATTGTAAAGATTTTCCGACTCCAATGGGAACTAGCCACAAGGGACTGGAAGTGAATCACATAGTGAGAATGTAGACGAGAAACTGTATCGAAGTATGATTGGAAGTCCTACTTTACCTCACGGCTAGTCGCCCGGATATATCTTTTGGTGTTGGGATTTGCGCGAGATATCAATCAGCACCAAAGGAGGTTCACCTGAAAGCGGTGAAAAGGATCATCCGGTATATCAAAGGATCAATTAATTTCGGAATTTGGTATCCTATGGGAACAAGTTTGGATATTGTTGGATACTCAGATGCCGATTGGGCAGGATCAGTGGATGATCGGAAAAGCACGAGTGGTGCATGCTTCTATCTTGGCCATTGCCTTGTTGCATGGCATAGTAAAAAGCAGAACTGCATAGCACTCTCGACTGCCGAAGCGGAATACATTTCAGCTGGAAGTTGCTCAACTCAACTCATTTGGATGAAAGCATATTGAGCGACTTCCGCATTTCAGCATCTTCGGTAACAATACTTTGTGACAACACTAGTGCTATTAACATTTCTAAAAACCCTGTGTTGCACTCTAGAACAAAACATATTGAACTAGATATCATTTTCTTAGAGAGCTCGTTGAATCAACATACTCTTCAACTATCATATATTTCAACTGAGGATCAATTAGATGACATTCTAACAAAACCTTTGGATCAAAACGTTTTATCATTACGAAAAGCAATTGGGATGCTTTCCTTGGAATAATCTTCTTTTTGAAATCTTTGCTTAGGATAGGTTTTGTATTTGTTTTGTTTTGTTCATTATCTATGTTTGTACATAGGAGCATTAATTGAGCATAGATCATAATTGACTTTAATTGGCATCTTTTCGCACATTTAGAAATTTATTATGCTTTTGCCATCATAATATTTCACTGTTGCAATGATCATTTATGTTAATTCAGTCATCTTCTAAAGTGATCAAAGTCAATTTCTCTCTCTCTATGATCTCTTGGTATAGTCATTATCTTATTTGACTGCTTAGTCGAGTATGAAATCGAGATCAATATTTGGTTGAATACTTTATATCTTAAATAATTGATAGCCAATTGAGGGGGAGTCTTAGAAAAGGTAAAATGCTCAAAAGATGTGGAAAGAGTTACATCCCAATGAGGAGTGTGAAAACTACCACCACATGGAGGAAAGAGCTACCACCTCGGTCGTCCGAGTATTGTGTGAAGCTACCACATGTATACCAAGCATGGTTGTTCAAATTTTGATTAAGTAAAATGCATGTTGAAATACTTGACTCTGTCAAATTTCAGGTTGGTATAAGGTGGGTTTTTAATGAAAGATGCTCAAAGAGCCACTCTCTTCAACAGATTGTCTAGATACATTATCTATTATATTTGGGATTTTCAAACATCTATTGATCTTTGTATTTCATTTTCTTTACTGAATTGATGATTTGATAAAGGCATTACTCATAAGATCAAGTTAGATGTGATTGAAGGTGTTCAACTTTAAGGGATTTAATTCTTGTAAATTTTCGTTTCATTTTTGGATATTATTGATAGATTTGGCATAATCTAATTCTTGTTGTATGAAACGATGATTTTTGTTTAAAGTTGATACACATTTGTGCTTACAATCTTTTTCTGGTTTTTCTTGAATTTCTCTGAAATTTTCTAAAGAAAAGTTGGGGCCGATCCGGATCGGGGTAGATGATCCGGATCCCGAACGCAGGAATTCTTATGCGGGCTGACGATCCGGATTGTATCTGCCGATCCGGATCCCGAACGCAGTTTCTCACTGCGGGTAGCCGATCCGGATCGCAGTTATGAACTGATCCGGATCGCGGCTAGGTTTTATAAGGAACGAAAGGGGTTTTTGATTTATTTACTCCAATCTTTTGTTCCAAAGTTTCCAGAGCCTCTCTCTCTAGATTTCATCCTTCCTGGAAGCTTTCAAACTCAGGTTCTTCAACTCCAAGTAAGTTTTATTGATCAAAATCTCGGTTTTTCACCGTTTTTCTCTTTTCCTCCTCAAACGTGATGAATTTCTTGGATCAACTTTGTTTGTGGATGGTTTTTGATCAAATTTCTTTTGAAATAAGAACTCTGGGTAGATTAGTTTTGATTATATGCTAGGTATTCTCCTGATTAACGGATTTTTAGGCTTCGATTTCTAAAATTTCGGTTTTAGGGCATATAATAAGGATTTTCGAAAATCATGCAATTGATCTATTTTTAAAAGTCCTTTTTGCAAAACTAATTTGATTCTTAGCTTCTCTACATGATTATGATTGTTTGGGTACAATTTTTCAATCTTTGAAAATTAACAATTTTTTCATGTGTTCTTGAGTTGGTCTACACAGGATTCCTTTTCTCAAGAAACCATTAGCAATGGTGATCACTTGGATTGTCTTTCTACTTGCGGCTATGGTTCATACAAGAGACACCGTCAAGCCCAAGAGGGCTAAGAAGGCTAAGAAAGCGAAGAAAGCTAAAGATGATTCCGATACAGAATCTGAAACAGAATCAATTGATTGGGATGAACTGCAAGTTGAAGCAACGACTGTTCCCACTGCTTCAAAGGGAAAAGCGCCTGCGGAAACATTGAAGGCTCCGCCTACTGCTGCTGAAAAAGGGAAAGCTCCAATGGAAGAAACTTCTGGGAAGACAAGAAGAAAAAGTGTTGCTCGCAAGAGAGGAAGTGCTCGAGGAATCACCATTGAGCAACCAGCTGCTGGCCAAGCACCTGCACAAGACTTTGTCAGCTCGGCCAGAATAAAGGATTTTGAAAACAGAGAATGCATTGGAGAAAGGCATGTTGATGTAAAAGCCTTAAAGCAGCGTTCTCAGACGTTCGGGACTTTGTTTGACCAGAGAGGTCTTGCTTCCATTTGCAATTTCCCGGAGACCACTGGGTATTGTCTTCACTCAGTAAGGATGTTTTATCAGAATGCCTGCTATCTAGTTAATCAGGAAAGCGGGCGTCGGGATTTTCAAACATTAGTCAAGAATGTCAGAATCAAAGTAACGCCTCAGCTAATTGGTGAAGTACTAGGGATGGACGCCCGAGCCGATGGCACTCATTACCTGAAGAATCAAGTCTTCAACACCTTCTCCTGGAGAGTGGTAGTTGATGGAATCTGTGTTCCAGATACTCGGTCGACAGGAAACTCCGTTTTCTCGAAAGAACTACGACCTGAGTACCGCATCTTAAATCTTATTGTTTGTTACAATATTATTCCAAACATGAACACAAAGGTTCTTCGGTGGGAAAGAATGATATCCTTTATCTACTTGGAAACCCCGCAGCAGCAATGGGAGCTAACTTAAACATTCCCTACGTCATCTGGTCAAGGATGGCACGATATGTGGAGCAAGCTCATCCGTCAGAGAGACTACCTTTTCCCATGATCATCATGCGCATTCTTCGCAAATTTAAAGCTGACACAAATGCGAGTTCCTATCTGCACAGTCTAGGAACGATCAATGACACAACAATTGTAAAGTCTCTTTCGACAAAGCCAGATGAACCTTTCATACCTCTTCACCGGCAACGAGAACAACGACAACAAGCAACAACCTCTGCACCGGCAGCAGCTCCTCCAGTTCAACCAGCACCTCCGGCACAAGAAGCACCACAATCAACTTCTGATGATGATGCATCTGTTACCTCAATCTATAAAGAACAGCAAAGGCTCTCCAACGAGCAAGAACGTATATCAAATGAACTAATTGAGGTAAAGGAAGAAATAAAGAAGGTAAATAAAAATCAATCAGCAATGAACAAGCGAATAAAGAAGATTTTCCAAATCCTCGGCTGTATCAGTTCAGACGAGTCTGAATAATCCGTATCCTTCTAATTTCTGTTTATTATGCATATGCTTAAATCCTTCTGTTGTGCAGGTTTTTAAGTTTTAATTTGAGTTTTTAGTTCTCGAACTTAAACTGTTAACCATTCTCTCCACTTCTGTAATCTTTGGCTGTATTTGTGACAAAAAGGGGGAGAGAGTTTAGAACAATGTTTAGAACAATGAACAATGATTGTGAAACTTGATGATGAAGATTTTGTAGACATCAAGGTAAGTATCTTTTCAACTTCAACTTTGGTTTTCATCTTGTGATTGTTTGCATGTCTCGACTAACTATTCGACTAACTATTTGGGCATGTAATATAACTAACAAGTTGATGTTGGACTAACATTTTGTGACATTTGGTTTTTAGTTGCATAGAAGATATGTTGGTTTTTAACTATGATTCTCTTACATATCTGAATTCTCAAATGTCATGGTGATTAGATAAACTCTATCTCTGTACTAGGTTTTGTATGCTAAATATTCTTGAGGTATCTAACGATCTCTTTTTGTCAAGAATGATTTCTTTGTGCAGAGAGTACAGATGTCTAAGTCTAGAGTCTGTTTTAGGAGTTTATCTCATGTTTTTAAATTTTTTGGATCTCCATTGTAAATTTTTGTTGTATGGTGATAGCAACAAAAATATCTTTTTGAATTTTCTTTAGTGGATCTGTGTTTTGTCACGAAACCGCCAAAGGGGGAGATTGTTACGGAATTTGAGTTGGCATAGTTTCGTGAAAGTCTCAAGTCTTGAAGATTGAAGGTGAAGAAAGTTGGATCATTTAACTCAATCTCAAGAAAGAAGAATTCAAAAGGATCAGGTATGTTTAACTAAAGATTTTGTGTGATCCGAATACTTCTTGTAGTGTAGAAACACTTGGAAGAATCTTTCATTGCATAAAAATCAAAAACTGGACTTGGGACATGTTCAGGATCCGGATCAGGTTGTTCGATCCGGATCCCGAAGGTGGTTCGTTCATACACCAGTTCAATCCGGATCGTAGTCTCTTGATCCGGATCCCGAACAGTGAGTTTACCATTTTTCTTGAACGATCCGGATCATGCACTTCGATCCGGATCCCGAACCTTCGTTTTTCTGGAACTGGCTGACTCGTTACGACGATCCGGATCCTAGCTAGTCCGATCCGGATCGCCGTCCGTAAAATTTCCAGAAATGTTAGGTTTTTGATTCTTATCTCCTTCCTAGGGTTTCTAACCTATAAATAGACCCTATGACTCTTTTTCTAGGGTTAATCCACATAGTCAATAGACGTCATTTTCATATATCATTTTATACGGCTATAGATCCACATATAGAGAAGAAAGGAAATCATTAGAGAATACTCTATGTTTCTTCATCTATATTGATTAGTTTGATTCTAGGTTTTCATACTCACATCTCGAGTTGAATCAAACTAATGAATACTTAGATGGTATTTCCGATCTATCTTTGATCTAAGTATTCGGCGGATCATCACCACCCAAAACAACGATTTACCCCAAAAATCGGCGCGTGGATTCGCGTGTCCCTTGTGGATTCAAGGTTCAACCGCTCTCGTGGATTCGGAGCGAGGCACGTTCGTGGATTCGAAGGGTGCTATTGGGTGAAGACCGTGGATTCGGTCGGACGTCGTGGATTCGACGTTGGACGCCGTGGATTCGGCGTTGGGCGCAGATCGTGGATTCGAGAAGCGTCGCGGAGCGAGCGGAGAAGATCCTCTAGGAGCGTATGAAAAGGCTTTGAGTCGTAAGTGTGTACGGTAAATCACCCCTGTACGTGTTTTAATTCTAGTGGATTTCTGCCGTGTTATCGGTCCCGTGGTTTTTTACTCCGGTGATGGAGTTTTCCACGTAAAAATCTTGCGTATTATTTTTATTTCCGCATTGGGTTTTTATCGCAACGCTTTTTTGAGTGTTTATTGCGTTTACACCTATTCACCCCCCTCTAGGTGTTTTTTCCCCTATTTAGATCCGTATTACATATAACCCAACAGATTGTCCATCGGTCTGCGGGTGAAAAGCCGTACTGAAGTGCAACTTGGTTCCCATTGCTCGCTGCAAGCTCTGCCAAAAGTTTGACACAAATCGCGTGTCCCTGTCCGACGTGCATGGACGTCGGCACCCCATGCAGCCTTACTATCTCGTTGATGTAGGTTTGCGCCAGTCGTTCCCGCGCCCACGTCGTCGTGTAATGGGCAGAAAGTGGGCCAATTTCGTCAGACGGTCCACGATTACCCATATGACCTCGTGTCCCTGTGACGATCTCGGGAACCCGGTCACGAAATCCATGGTAATCATGTCCCACTTCCACACGGGCACCGGTAAGGGTTGCAATTTTCCTGCTGGACGCTGGTGCTCGGCCTTCACTCGTTGGCACACCAGGCAGTGTGCCACAAATCGAGTCACGTCTCCCTTCATTTTGGGCCACCAGAAGGTCTGTTTGACGTCCTTGTACATCTTCGTTCCCCGAGATGCGCTGGTATATGGAGCTGCATGCGCCTCCCGCAGGATTTCCTCTTTGAGTTCCGGTAGATCCGGCACGCAGATTCGTCCCCGAAATCGTATCGTGCCGTCGGAGTTTACTGTGAAATCACCTCCTGGGTCGGCAGTTACTCTACCTCACACCAGCTGGAGTTGGTCATCAGTCGACTGCCCCTCGAGAATTCTGTCAAGCAGGGTAGGTCTGACCACCAGTGTCAGAAGTCGTTCGACTGTACCGCTGGTACTACTTCTAGTCTTAATCGCGAAAGTTCCGCAATCAGACTATCTTGCTGGGTGATGGCACTTACCCCTGCCTTCTCGGCCTGACCCTTACGGCTCAGGGCCGTCGGCCACCACGTTTGCCTTTCCCGGGTGGTAGTGGATCGTTAAATCGTAATCCTTCAATAGCTCGAGCCACCGTCTTTGTCGCAAATTTAACTCCTTTTGGGTGAAAAGGTACTTAAGACTTTTATGATCTGAGTACACATTGCAGTGTGCCCCATACAGGTAGTGTCTCAAAAGCTTGAGGACGAACACAACCGCTGCGAGTTCCAAATCGTGCACGGGGTAGTTTCGCTCGTATTCTTTGAGCTGCCTTGACGCATAGGCTATAACCTTCCCCCGTTGCATGAGCACTCCACCCAGTCCGTTTCGCGACGCATCGCAATACACTTCATAATCCTCCCCTGGTTCCGGCAGGGCGAGAATCGCAGCTCGCGTCAATCTATCCTTGAGCTCCTCGAAGCTCCTCTGACATTTGTCCGTCCAGATGAACTTTTCCCCCTTTTTAGTCAAGCAGTTTAAGGGGGTGGCTATCTTGGAGAAACCCTCCACGAAGCGCCGGTAGTACCCGGCTAATCCTAGAAAGCTTCGAACCTCCGTCACCGTCGTCGGTTGGGACCAGTCCGTCACGAATCTATCTTCTTCGGATCGACTGCGACCCCAGCCGCCGAGATTACGTGCCCCAAGAAGCCAACACTCCGGAGCCAGAACTCACACTTTTTGAGTTTGGCGTAGAGTTTCTGTTCCCGTAGGGTCTGGAGGACTGTGCGCAGATGTTCTTCATGTTCCTCATCTGTACGGGAATAGATGAGGATATCGTCGATGAAGACCACCACGAATAAATCCAGGAAGGGTTTGAATACCCTGTTCATCATGTCCATGAACACTGCCGGGGCATTCGTGAGCCCGAACGGCATTACAGTAAATTCGTAATGACCGTAGCGAGTCCGAAAAGCCGTTTTGGGGATGTCCTCCCCCTTGACCTGGACCTGATGATAGCCCGACTGCAGGTCAATCTTTGAAAACACCGTCGCCCCCTGTAGTTGGTCGAAGAGGTCGTCGATCCTTGGCAGGGGGTACTTGTTCTTAACGGTGACCTTATTTATCTCCCGGTAGTCGATGCACAACCGGAGACTTCCGTCCTTCTTTTCTCACAAACAGGACGGGCGCGCCCCAGGGTGACGCGCTAGGTCCGATGAAGCCTTTATCCAAAAGGTCCTCCAACTGTGCCTTGAGTTCCTTCAACTCTGCGAAGGCCATCCTGTACGGTGCCTTGGTGATGGGTTTGGTGCCGGGAAGTAGTTCATGGGAAAGTCGACTTCTCGTTCCGGCGGCGCTCCGAGGAGCTCTGCCGGAAATACGTCCAGAAATTCCCTTACCCACTGGCAATTTCGGAAGGCGAGGGAACGGGTCGTGTGGCTAAATCTACTTGAGCTAGATAGGCCATGCACCCGCCATCCATTAACTTCATAGCTCGCGACGCGGAGAGATGATAGCCAAAAGGAAGTGCTTTTACATAGTAAGTACACATTTTCTGGAAAATCCCGGCTTCTGTAGTTGTACCTGGCGCTTCTCGCAGTCGATTGACCGCCTGATACTCGGTAAGCCAGTCCATGCCCAAAACCAAGCCGTATTCCTTTAGCGGTATGACCACAAGGTCCCAGGGGCACGACAACCTTCCCAGTCTTATTGAACAAGAGGGTACTAGGCCAGTTGCCGCGATTGGCCCCCCGGGGGTCTGGACGTCAGTAAGACATCGAGGGGACTACTTTCTAGTAGATGTGTTTGTGCAAAAGTGCGGGAAATAAAAGAGCGAGTCGCCCCAGTGTCAAACAGGGTTCGTGCTCGGAAATTAGAACGGAGGTAATACCTGCGACCGCCTCCTCTTGCAGTGTCGCTCCATGTTGGCCCAGGAGTAGAGCCTCCCTCCTGGCTGTGGTCGCGGATTCTCCTTCTGCTCTTGGCGCCGGAGGGTGTGGGGGTATTCCCGTTGATGCTCTAACCCCGTCCCGGTGGCTGTGCCGTTGGGGTGGAAGCTGCGGAAGATGCCGCTCCAGTGTTCAGAGGACAGTTGAATCGAAAATTGCCCTGGTTTGCCGCAGCGGTAACAGTGATCCTGTCTCTTAGGGCATTCCGTCACTGGATGCGATGCTCCGCAAATAACGCATGGCTTGTTCGGTGGTCTCGGCTTTCCGATAGGCGCACTCTTGCTTCCTTGTTGCGTCTTGGGGTACTTTGGGGGTCGGCTCCCACCAGACGGACCCCCTCCCGGGTAAGTCTGTGTCCGCTTCCTATCCGGTTATTTTTCTGATCCCTCACGTCGAGCTCGAGTGATAGCGAACCCCCGCTCCACTATGGTGGCCCTATCCACCACTTCCCTGAACGTGCGCAGGTCCGCTGCCTGGACCATCTCAAAGATGTCGCTTCGTAACCCGTCCCCAAAAAGACGGGCCTTGTGGGGTTCGTCTCGTATAACAAACGAGACGCAATTAACCAATCTTACGAACTCCCTTGATATTCCATGACCGAGCGGTTCCCTTGTCTAACGTTCTTCAGGTCGTCTCCAATTGCCGCTTGACGCTATCGGAGAAGAAAGCGTCAAAAGTTCCTCTCTAAAGGCCGTCCATGTCGGTAGCGGGTCGTTTGTAGAGGGATCCGGGCGTAACGTTTTCCACCCGATGCGTGCATTCCCTTCGAGGAAGTGGACGGCTAGTGGAACTCCCTCGTGTTCCTCCATCAGTAGGTCCTCGAAGAGTTTTTCCATGGTATCCACCCATTCTCGACGACCCATGGGTCGGTCGTCTCTCCCTCAAAGTGGGAGGGTCATGCTTCTTGAACCCAGCCAAATTCGTCCTGACCTTTCTCGCGTCGTTCGTTGCTCCCGTGATCCCTCCTACAGCGGCGGACCCCCCGAGGGTAGGGGTCGTTCCTGCCTCCCCTGTTGTCGCTCCCATCACGGGCACCGTGGTCGTCGGAGTAGGTACGTCCCTTGGAGATGGGGGGCTGTTCCGTCGTCGTACCACCCCGTCCCTTGTGGTCCCGTAGTGGGTGCGGTGGTTTCGGGCGGAGGGGTTGGATTGCGCTCGGCTGGCGCGGTTTCCTGTCGCTGTGTCAGGTGACGAACCTGCTCCGTCAGCGTCGCTAATTGCCCGGCCATTTCCCGCAGTTGTTGTCGGAGGAGCTGGTTCTCTGCGGTGGTCGGGGCCACTCCGTCCGCATTCTCGGTGGACGATCTAGTCCGGGCCATCGTCCGCTATAGACAAAGAAACCACATTAACCCTAAGGTTATAACCCTAATACCCTGTCTTACGATTACACCTACATTACGTTCCCCTATTCCCCGTACTCTCACGTACTACGCACCTATACCTTGGTTATCTCATGTCTAATTTGCTTGTGGTACCTACATTGTGGATGTGGACCACGTCTACTATGGTTATGGTTGTTTTTCTCTGATACCATTTAATCTGTCACGCCCCCGGGGGTTTTTTGAGTCTATCAAAGCGGAAATTCGTGTGTATCTTTTTTTTTCTTAACAAGGTACATTAAACCTCATCCCCGTGCGTGCCAGACCGCCACATACACAAAATTCTCCCTGTCCGCGGACAGAGTCTCCTTTGTATATGCACGGCGTCTCATTTACAACAACATACATCAACCACCACCATCCAATAGACATTCAACATCAAGCGGAATATTAAAGCGGCATCAATGTTTAGAAAGGATAAAGCCAGCAATTGCAAAACCCGTGCCCACACGGCACTTCGTTTTGAGAAAACCTTTTCGAAGTCATTTGGTTTATCATGAAAACATGCCACGTAAGAAAACATCACCAAAAGAACCAAACTATAAAAGTACAACTCATCCACAGTGCCAAGTAATACATGTCCACGAATATTACTACTCACAAGCAAATTAACTAAAATGCGTAAGAGAGATGTGATAATGATAATAACCAAGTGTTCTGACTATGGCCCTCGCGACGCAGTCTCAACAATCTCCCGGCTAACGCCCCTCGTAGCGCCTGTCACGGAGTGGGTAATGTCAGTGACAAACAAAGTAGATGTCTAACAACAATAAGGAATAAGGAGCAAACTGGAAACACCGTAACCATTTCGCTAAAACCTTGCACATATTAAGCTGGGCCCCAACCCCAGATTTATCAATTTAATTGGGCACCAACCCCAGATTATTATCGGAGAGACCAAAGTCTCCCCTCGTGCGCAACCACTACTTTGATGCATTTAACCCCTTCCACGGTGCTGGTGTGCTATTCCCAGCGGGCGCGAAGGGGTCCTCACGGCTCCCACCCCTTTGTGAGGAACACGGGTCATACAAGACCACTCTTCCGGAAAAGTACACCCATGCGGAGGCCAATCCGCCTGTGTACGTGCAGCATCCCAAACGGATTTGCCGAGATCGGCGTGTCATGAACATTGCGACCGCAGCCGCTTCAATTGTTAGATAATAACACAATTATGCGAAAGGTTAAACTGTCCATCTACTTTGTTAGATAAATTGAGAGCACTTTAATGACGATAGATGCACTTACTGCACTGGTTGTATTTACAGCAACCGTACCCACCTATTTGGAGAGAGATCGGAACACCCGAATCTTTCGCGCACCCCCGCTGCGCGTCTGGACCTAAAGAAAGTCCGCAAGGATAACTATAGTCAAAAGCGTGTACTTACATCCGAAAACACAAGACCCAATTTACTCTTTTTGACGGAAAAGTCCAACATTGTCCGGTTGACGAAACGAAATTCCCGAGCCGCCGTCGCCGTCTGCCGGAGCCCCGCGCGGTTCAGAACCGCGCGGCGTATCTCCGCGGACGATGCCCTCGCGGCGCGGTGCCCCGCGCGGGTTGCCCGTGCGACGGCCGCACGGTGCCCGCGCAGGTGCGGCCCGGCACGGTGCCCGCGCGGTGCGGGTCCGTGCAGGTGCCGCCCGCGCGGCAGCCGCGCGGCGCCCGCGCGGTGCCAGCATGGATGCGGGCCAGCGCGGGGGCCGCCGTGCGGGTGCCTCCCGCGCGGCAGCCGTGCGGCGCCCGCGCGGTGCCCGCATGGATGCGGGCCCGCGCGGGGCCCGCCCGCGCGGCAGCCGCACGGCGCCCGCGTGGTGCCCGCAAGATTACGGGCCCGCACGGGTGCCTCCCGCGCGGCAGCCGCGCGGTACCCGCACGGTTGCGGGTCCGCGCGGTGGCCGCGTGGCGCCCGTGCGGTGCCGTCCGAGACCCTCCTCCGCGCGATGCCCTAGCGGCACCGCGCGCCTCCGCCGTCCGTTCCGCGCCTTTTTAAGGAGACGATGTCGGCGACGGTGACGGATACGACGGAGAAAACAAGAAACCAAGAACTCAACGAAAGAGACAATGAACAAAATCCCAAATAATTTAAATAAATTATTTTACTAACCGAAGATCGACGGAAAGGTTGTCCGGTCGCGTTCTTGTCTTCGGTTCGGCATCCGGGAAGATCGGGCTCCTTCTCTTTCTCCTTTCCCTTTCTTCCGGCTAGGGTTCCGTCTTTTCCCCTTTTTTTCCTTCTCTCTGATTAGGGTTTTTATTTTCTTTTCTTTTTCTTTCCGATAATCGGGATCCCTTATATAGTCGTACATTACTTTAATTAATCCTCTTTAATTCGTACGTAAGAGAATTAATTAATTTCCGTCTGGGATAATTAATTTACTAATTAATTATCCCCCACGAGATAAACTATCTTATCTCTAACGGGTGCAAGATATTTAGCACGGATCCCGATGCACGACTAATTACCGTATCACTTTGAATCCCGTTCCGGGGGTTCCCGATATCGGATTTCAGATCCGATCGCGCCGTCGGCTTTCTTTTTCCGCGCACAATCGCGGAAAAATACTAGCGTCCCACAATGGCCAACTTCAAGAATTGAATAATTCTATTTCACTTAAAGGCTTAAATGACTACACGTAAGTCAAAAGTACCCGAAAGGCCGGATCACTACAATATGGTAGACGGTTATATTCATCCCACACTAGATGATATAGAGATCATATATGATTATTTTTTGGCCTATTTATGTGAGATTGGTATATCATAGTAGGAATACTTTAGCATGCCTTGTTATTATATATTTCTTTCTCTTTTATCGTTTCTGAGGACAAAAGCATGCTTGAATGGACATCTAGATAGGCCATCTTTTACTGCTACACTTGTCACGCCCCGGAGGTTTAAGATGTAGCGGAAAACGTATATATTTTTTTCTTATGACAACCTCTCCTACCGTGCGCGTCAGACCCGCCACATATACAAATTCACTCTTTAAACGGACAGAGTCTCCTTTGTATATGCACGGCGTCACATTTACAACATTATCCTTTAACCACACAGTCATAATGAATACATTGATGGAGAGTACTACTTTTATCCATAACTTAAGCTTTCATTCGCGACATCAAAGATGAGACTGCGGATTTACAAGCGGTGTCTAAATGACACCTAGTTTCCCCAGGTAATTCCGCGAGTCTCATTTTGGCGGCTGCATCTTTTGAAAGGATAAATCCAGAGGTTTACAAAGTTGTGCCCACATGACACTTGGTTTGGGAAAGCCTTTTTGAAACCCTTTTGTTTAGTGTAAAGCATGCCGCATATAAGTCCATAAAAGTATATCAAGTCCACAATACCAAATTAACTATCAATCCAACATCCATAATGGTCCACAATCAAGCAAATGAAACTTAACAGTTAAACAAGAAAGGAAATGAGATAACCCAAACAAGAACGATGAAGTAAAGCTCATATGGCTAATGTCCTCTAGACGCTGCCACACCATCGTCCCGGCTACTACACCTAGTCGGACCTGTCACAGTGTGGGAAAGTCAGTGACAAATAAAGTAGATGATCAAAGCAATAAAGAGTATTGTTAAGACAAACCGAATACACCGGAACCTTTCGCTTTTCCCCTCATGAGTCACCATATCCCTGATTTAATTACATAATACCTGTCGGAAGGTCTAAAGACCCCCTCGTGAACGATCACTTGCTCGCGTATTGCCATTAACCCCTCCACGGTTCTAGTGCTGCACCTATAGTAACGTGAGGGTTCCCACTCGACACCTTTACTTTCGTGGGCACACGGTCAACGTACCACAATTCCGAAAAAGTACACCCAATCGGTGGCCAAACCGCCGGTGTGCGTGTAAGCATCTAAGAGCATAATAGCCGAAACCGGCGTGTAACAATCACCGCGACACTCAGTCGCCACAGTTAGCAATGGAAGAACAGGAAATACTCATGCGATGGGTTTTAATGGTTAATACAATTCATCTACTTTATTAGGCTTGTTATTATATTTGTATAATGATGACATTCAGCACTTATTGCGAGAGTACCCACCTTGTTGCGTGACGATCGGGACACCTTGAACTTTGGCACCCTCCCGCTCAGCACCTGGACCTAAAGAAGTCCCCAAAAAAAATGGTAAATCAAACCGGACGCACCATGTCGCAAACAGAACCCAAAACTTATCAACGCGACCAAAACCCCGTAACGGCGTGCGTACGACGACGGCCCCTCGCGCGGACCCACCC
>JAQNDB010004438.1:0-23808 GCA_029204045.2 Tillandsia leiboldiana
CTATTGTACCATTCACGCTGCATGCAATGCTACATATGAAAATTTAGAGAACCTGTAGTGACTCGGCTTTTTACGTGTATTTGCGACTTACATTTTAATTAATTACGCCCTTTAAGTAGAATAAAATTATTTAATGTTAAAAGTCGGTCGGTGTGTGGTGCGGGTATTTTCTGTTGAAGGGCTCGGAAATAAGACCGACGGTGCGATCGGATCGGAAATCCGATGTACGGATCTCTCGGAATGGGGTTTCTAAGATCGCGGTGACTTAAGGTGTGCATCGAAATCCGTGTAAAATATCCGACTCGCTTTCTGAGGAAGTTTGGATATTCCGTGTGATTAATAATTAAGGAATTAATTAATCGGTGACGATAGATTAAGTTGGGAATTTATTCCCTATGATTATCTAATTAGGAAATTAAATAATCGGTGACTAGGATTAAAAGGTGGGATTTTATCTCGTGGGTTTAGATATTTATTGTTAGAAGATAAATATCCGAATATTCGTGGGTTTTTCCTTTTTACGTACGTATAATAAAAGAAAATAAAGAATAAAATAAAATAGGAATTAAATTAATAAGAGGATAATTACCCGTTACCGGAAGGAAAACCCTAATTTAAAAATACCGCCTTCTCAACCCTCCTTTTTCGTGCGTACCGAAAACCAAACGAAACCCTAGTTTGAAAAGAGAGGGAGAAAGCGGAGGAACCCGATCGCCCCGATTGACGTCCGGAGACCGGAGAACAAGACGCCGTCATCTACGGGGAGCGGATCCGGATCTCCAAAGCCGCGGAACCAAGATCGTTCTTTAGTTCCGATAAATTAAGTAGGCAGCGAGGAGTCCTGAATTGCTTAGGAGGGTCGCGGGCGCGGTCGTATATCTTCAACTAGGTGGGTACCCTTGCTATAAGTGCAACAAGTGCAGTAAGTGCATCTATCTATAAAAGGCTCGTTAAATTGTCTAACAAAGTAGATGGATAAATCTTTCGCTTAAATGTTTCTTTTCATTCTAACATATAATTGTGGCGACTGCGGTCGCGGTGCTCAATACACGCCGACCCGCAAATATTGGGGTGGGATGCTGCACGTACACAGGCGGATTGGCCTCCGCATGGGTGTACTTTTCCGGAGAAGTGGTCTCTTTTGACCCAGTGTGCCTCACAAAGGGTGGAGCCGTGAGGACCTCTTCACGACAGCTAAGTGGCCGCACCAGCTCCGTGAAGGGGTTAAAAACATCAATGGGGTTTGTGCACGAGGGGAGACTTCCGGTCCTCCAACAGGTACTCTGGGTCGTGCCCCGCTTATTGGTATTCTGGGGTTGGGCCCGCTTATTTATGCACAGGGTTTTAGCGAAAGGTTCCGGTGAAATTGGTTTGTTCTTAAATCCATGTTATCCTTAAGACAATCTACTTTGTTTGTCACTGACTTTACCCACTCCGTGACAGGTTTGTCTAGTGTAAATAGTCGGGACGACGATGGGGCAGCGATTAAAGAACATTAGCGGATGAGGTTGATTCCATTATTCTTGCTTGGGTTATCTCATCCCCGTGTTTATCTAAGTTTAAGTTCTCAATTGCTTGATTGTGGAATGTTGTGGATGTTGGATTGAGAGACGGTTTTGTGATGTGATCTTTTAATGTTCCTTAATGACTTATATGCGGCATGTTTTATACCGAACAAGGGGTTTCGAAAATGCTTTCCAAAACCAGTGTCGTGTGGGCACTGCTTTTGAAAACCTGTGGATTATCCTTTCCGAAACGATGTAGCCGCCTTACTGTGAATGTGTAGACGTTTTAAAGGAATGTGTGTCGAGTGGACACCGTTTGAAAACTTGTAGGTTCCTCTTAATGTGATTAAATGTCTTTACACTCTCGTACTTGTTGACTGTGACTGTGTGGTTAAAGATTATATGTTGAATGTTGTAAGTATGACCCGTGCATATACAAGGAGACTCTGCCGCTTGAAGAGTGAATTTGTATAGTGGCGGTCTGACACGCACCGGGGGCGAGGCTGATACTTATTTGTTAAGAAAAAAAATACATACGCATTTCTGCTTATCTTTACCTAAAAACCCCCGGGCGTGACAGATTAAATGGTATCAGAGAAAAACAACTTTAACCACAGTAGTCGGTGATCCACATCCACAGTGTATGATGCCACAAGCAAATTGAACATGAGATAACCAAGGTGTAGGTGCGGTAGATCGTGAGTGTACGAGGGATAAAAGGGGATTTAATTTCGGTGAGTCGGTAGGTCGTGGTGCTAGACCTTAGGTCTAGGGTTTGACTCAGTTTCTTTGTAACAACGAATAATGGCCCGAAAGGGGTCATCAGCGGAGAACGCAGGGGCAGAAAGTACTGCCAACAGCGGCGGAGTATCAGCTTCTCCGACAACGACTACAAGAGATGGCCGCAGTTAGCAACCCTTATGGAACAGGTGCGGCAGTGGGCAACACCAATGGAGGTCGCCCAGGCTTCTCTGCCCGGACCAGCCGCACCAACAACTTTGGGACCTACGCTGGGAGCCGTTATTGGAGACCCCTTGAGGAGACCGTGGTGACATCTGCTCCCAGAGTGTCCGCCGTCGCAGCAGGGGAAGCCCCTATCAAGCAACCGAACGGGACAGGGTGAGGGAGAACTTGGCGAATTTCAAGAGTTCTGTTCCTTGAGGGAGACGCCCGCAAGTGGTTGAAGAGACGGTGCGCCCGGACCCCTCGGAGGGCACCAACGCCCTTCCATCTTGGACCACGTTCCGAGAGAAACGGTTTGGGCCATTTCTCTCCGAAAGCATCAGGCAGCAGATGGAAGGTGACCCGGCACAACTCAAGGAAGTCGGATGGTTATGGGATACTAACGGGCATTTGTGAGGTTGATCAAATGTGTTCCCTTTGTTATAAGACATGAATCTCACAAGGCCCGTCTCTTTGTGAAGGGCTTATGAAGCGACATCTTCAAGGTGGTGCAAACGGCTGTTTGCACACCTTCCAGGAGGTGGTCGATAGAGCCACCGCGGTGGGGCACGGATTTACGATTTCTCGAGCCCGACGGGAGAGCTCAGGACACAGCAGGGATAAGAAACGAACCCGGCCAAACTTCGGAAGAGAGCATACCAAGAGAAGTCGGCCTCCTAAATACTCGGATTGCAACAGGGCACCAAGAATGCGCCGACAGGAGGACAATGGCCGGTGGATAAGTCTTGCATTATTTGCGACGGAATACACCAAGTGACCGAGTGCCCCCAGGAGCAAGACCACTATTTCGATACGGCAAATTGGGGCACTTAGGTTTCGACTGTCTCATCCGTAGCAGCATCTACGCCCTCGTCTCCGCAATCGGAGGAGGGAGAGTCTATGCTATGACCCACCAGGGGACGGACCCGCCAGAGCACGATGTAGTAGGTAATACTCGAGTTTCAGATCATCGTGCTAGAATTTTGTGTCAACGCCTAAGCATCCCACTCTTCCACCTCGCTTCATGTTTTCGCCCCCTACTTAGCTATTAGAAGAAATCCCCCACCGTAGAAATAAGTTCGGTCGCATCCTCCGGCTACCCCTCGGGCAGGCGGCTGTACTCCTTCCTGTCCAACGAGGGTAGGGCGGGTTCTTAGTCTCTAAGAACTAATGAGGTTTTTCATCAAAGGATATCGGTGTAGCGCTTGGGGTCGACAGTCGCGGCAATCTTTAAGCGTAGTTGACTGCTTGAAGCTCCAAGCTGTCTCCGGGAACCGGACTTACCGGAACTTGTAAACTTAGCTGGTAGGAACGCCTTCTGCTCGCTTTTCTTTGTTGCGGGCAGGAGCTTGGTAGAAGGCAGTCAGTAGCGTTCACGTGCGTACCGTATGGATCTCGCACGAGAAGGACAAGTACTCCTCTACCCTCGGATAGATGACCTACGCGATCTGTTACGAATTTGAGTTGGCGTAGTTTTGTGAAAGGTTCAAGTCTTGAAGATTGAAGGTGAAGAAAGTTGGATCATTTAACTCAATCTCAGAAGAGAATTCAAAAGGATCAGGTATGTTTAACTAAAGATTATTGGTGATCCGAATACTTCTTGTAGTGTAGAAACACCTGGAAGAGTTTTTAATTGCATAAAAATTCAAAAACAGGTGTTCGGACAATGTTCAGGATCCCGGATCAGAGCCAGCAATCCGGATCCCGAAGGTTGTTGTTTCATACATTACTTCAATCCGGATCGCAGCATCTCACGATCCGGATCCCGAACGTTGAGTTTTCTGAATTGTATGAACGATCCGGATCAGGCATTCCGATCCGGATCCCGGACGATTGTTTTTCTGGAAACCGTCTTTCTTGCTTCTGCAATCCGGATCGCCCAAATCCGATCCGGATCGCCGTCCGTAAAAATTCCAGAAATGTTAGGTTTTGATTCTTATCTCCTTCCTAGGGTTTCTAACCTATAAATAGACCCTATGACTCTTTTTCTAGGGTAATCCAATTATAATCCAAAAATAATAAAAGAGAGCCGTCATTTTCATATATCATTTATACGGCCTAAGATCCACTTATAGAGAAGAAGGAAATCATTAGAGAATACTCTATGTTTCTTCATCTATATTGATTAGTTTTGATTCTAGGTTTTCATACTCACATCTTGAGTTGAATCAAACTAATGAATACTTAGATGGTATTTCCGATCTATCTTTGATCTAAGTATTCGGCGGATCATCACCACCCAAAAACAACGATTTCCCCAAAAATCGGCGCGTGGATTCGCGGTCCTTGTGGATTCAAGGTTCAACCGCTCTCGTGGATTCGGAGCGAGGCACGGTTCGTGGATTCGAAGGGTGCTATTGGGTGAAGACCGGGATTCGGTCGGACGTCCTGGATTCGACGTTGGACGCCGTGGATTCGGCGTTGGGCGCAGATCATGGATTCGAGAAGCGTCGTGGAGCGAGCGGAGAAGATCCTCTAGGAGCGTATGGAAAAGGTTGAGTCGTAAGTGTGTACGGTAAAATCACCTTGTACGTGTTGTTAATTCTAGTGGATTTCTGCCGTGTTATCGGTCCCGTGGTTTTTTACTCCAGTTTGGAGTTTTTCCACGTAAAAATCTTGCGTGTTATTTTTATTTCCGCATTGGGTTTTTTATCGCAACGATTTGTTGAGTGTTTATACGTTTACACCTATTCACCCCCCTCTAGGTGTTTCTTCCCCTATTTAGATCTATATTACATTTAACCCAACAAGTGGTATCAGAGCGAGAATAGGGTTGTGAACAATGGTTGAAGGTGGAAACATCAATCGACCCCCTTTCTTTGATGGAACAAATTATGCGTACTGGAAAGTACGGATGAAAGCCTTTTTAATTTCCATCGACGAAAGGGTGTGGCAATCAATTGAATTAGGATGGTCTAATCCAACTGAAATTATCTCTGATGTTCGCACCTTAAAACCTAGGTCGAAATGGACCAAGGAAGAGTTAGATTCTTCTTCTTACAATGGCAAGGGAATTAATGCTATTTTTAATGCCTTATCTCAAACTGAATTCTCTCGCGTCTCGGCATGTGAGACTGCGAAAGAAATCTGGGATGTTCTTCAGGTTACACATGAGGGAACTAACCTCGTGAAGATTCAGAAACTGCAAATGCTTACGAGCAAGTTTGACTCTATCTTGATGGGCAGAAAATGAATCTTTCACGGACTACTATACACGATTGCAAGATATCGTAAACTCATATGCTAACCTGGGAGAGAAGATTCCAGAATTTAAGGTTGTAAGAAAGATCTTAAGAACTCTTCCTGAACGATTTCACCCAAAGGTTACAGCCATTGAAACTATTAAACACCCGGACGAAATGCGTGTAGAAGAATTAGTTGGTTCATTACAAACATGTGAAATGACATTTACCACTAACAATTCTTCTGGAAAAGCATCCTCTTCTAAGTCTTCAGGTTATGCGTTGAAAACAACTAAGGAAGAAGACGCGGATACATCCTCCTCAGACGATGACGAGAACCTTTCTATGGAGGAATTTGAGAAGCAGCTCGCTCTCTTGACAAGGAAGTTTCGCCGCAACTTTCGAAGGGGTAATTCAAGTAAATCTCCATCCTTCGGAAAGTTGAACAAAGGCAAGGGTACTTCAAGTTACAAGTCAAGAAAGCAAGAGAACTTCTCAAAGGATAAGAAAAGTTCAGAGGGACAACTACAATGCTTCAAATGTCGAGGCTACGGCCACATTGCAACGGAGTGTCCCAACAAGTATCCGGCAAAGAAGAAGGCGATGCAAGTCGTCACTTGGGCTGACAACTCAACGTCAAATGAGTCGTCTTCAAGTGATGAAGAAAAGAGCACCACGGCATTCCACGCGTCCACATCTTCACCCTTCATGTGCTTTATGGCAAGTACGTCCGAGTCATTGTCCAACTCCACTGTTGAAAAGATTGCAACGGACAACGAATCGGATGATTCGGAAGGTGAAGATTTTGCTCTAGCCTACCACAGACCTTTACGGGATTCAAAGAAACCGGCTAAGCAAAACAAGGGGTTGAGAGGGAGATTGCAGGATCTCGAAGAAGAAGTAAAAAGGGTAACTTCTCTCTCGACCGATCTTGAAGTGGAAAGGGATAATCTGATAAAAGCAAATGTTTTCCTTCAAGAGTCCAATGAGCAACTCGAGAAGAATTATATAGATATGGTAAACAAAGCGAATTACTTCTTGAAGCTCTACGGCGAGGCCCGACGGGAAAAATTGGAAATGACAGAGACCATTTTCCAACTCAAGGATGACTTACAGCAATTTTCTTCTGGAAGGAGTAAGTTGGATAAACTTCTTGGTCTTGGTCAAACAAACAAGTTCGGCCTCGGATACAATCGAACTGAAGACAATTTTAGTTCGGTTGGGACAGTCTTTGTGCCTCAGTCGGTATCTCCTCCTCCGACACCGGAATTCACGACAACCAACGACAACAAGCCTACTTCATCCTCTTCGGAATCGTCAAGCACAAAGGTATGTTTTCGTTGTAATTTTGCAGGGCACATTGAAAGAAATTGCAAGATTGGAGCTCAAAGATCAAATCAACCACATCTTGCAACTGCTACCAATAAGTTCACTCCCCGGAATTCAAAGAAGGACTTTTCAAAAGAAAAGAACATTGGTAGTACTTCAAACAAGACGATGACAAAAGAAAAAGATCAATCATACAAAACGTCTTCATCAAGGAAAATTTCTCAACCATTGCCAACATACTCCAAAACTCAAAAGGTTTGGGTATGCAAAGGTGAAATCCTTCCTTGTCTTTAATCGCTCTACGATTAAATGTTGTATAGTTTATGTAGACTATTTTTTTTCTTTCTTTTGGCCAACTCGTCAACCATCTTTGGGAGGTAAATGGTATATTTTCTTGATGATTGATGATTTCTCTCGATATTCTTGGGTAGCATTTTTAAAAGAGAAAGCTGATACGTTTGACTCTTTTCATGAGATTTGCCATCGTATTATGATTGAAAAGAATGAAAAGATCATTCGTGTTAGGAGTGATAGAGGTGGAGAATTCATAAATTCCAAATTCATTGATTTTTGCACTTCCAACGGCATAAAACATGAATTCTCAGCACCCTATACACCTCAGCAGAATGGTGTTGTTGAGCGCAAAAACAGGGTTGTTCAAGAGATGGCGCGTGTGATGCTTCATAGCCGGAATTTACCGCTACATTTTTGGGCTGAAGCTGTGAACACCGCTGTCTATGTCATTAATCGAGTGTATTTGCGCCCAGGAACTTTAAATACACCATATGAGCTGTGGTTTAGTAGAAAACCGGATATCAAATACTTTCGTATCTTCGGGAGTCGATGTTACATTTTACGTGACCGTGAAAATCTTGGAAAGTTTGACTCTCGAAGTGACGAAGGGATCTTTTTGGGTTATTCTACAAATAGCAGAGCATATCGAGTATTTAACATCGAATCTAAAACGATTGTAGAATCTATAAATGTTAAAGTAGATGAAGCTTTTCACTTTGCATCTGAAAAATCTACCCTCGATATCTCTCTAGATGATGATTCACCTGCCATTGCATCTCCTCATAATAATACTTCCAATATTAATGATGCATCTAATGGCTCTTCAAGTTTATCTGATGTGCAGGAATCATCTCATATACCTCCGAGTACTCCGTTTCAACAAACGCTACGAATCTCCAAGGATCATCCTGAATCAAACATCATTGGAGATCCACAAGAAGGAGTTAGAACTCGGAGGCAGTTGGTTTGTGGATTCGCTTGCTACGTATCTTTAATCGAACCAAAGAACATAGATGAAGCTCTTCAGTATGACTACTGGATTAAAGCAATGCAGGAAGAGCTCCATCAATTTGAGCGAAACAAAGTCTGGGAATTAACGAAGCCTCCAAAGCAACATAATGTGATAGGTACCAAATGGATTTTCAAGAACAAGAAAAGTGAGGATGGTACTATCATCAGGAACAAGGCACGATTAGTTGCTCAAGGCTACTCTCAAGTAGAAGGTATAGACTTTGAAGAAACTTTCGCCCCTGTAGCTAGACTCGAGTCCATTCGTATACTATTTGCTATTGCTTGTCATTTTAAAATCAAATTATTTCAAATGGACGTTAAGAGCGCGTTTCTAAATGGGTTTTTAAATGAGGAAGTTTATGTGGCTCAACCGAAAGGTTTTGTGGACCATAAACAACCTAACCATGTTTTTCGTTTGAAAAAGGCTCTTTACGGTCTGAAACAAGCACCGCGAGCATGGTACGAAAGGTTGACAAAGCACCTTATGGAGAAGGGCTATACTCGAGGGGGAGCTGACAGGACTCTCTTTGTGAAGCATTATCAAAATAACTTCATTGTTGCACAAATCTATGTCGATGACATTGTTTTTGGAGCAACAAAGGATATTGATGCTTCTAAATTCGCGGAGACCATGGAAAGCGAATTTGAGATGTCCATGATGGGCGAATTGACTTATTTCCTTGGATTGCAAATTAAACAAAATGATGAAGGTATTCACTTGAGTCAATCCAAGTATGCAATGGAGTTGGTTAAAAAGTTTGATCTCGAAAATTCGAAGGATTTTCCGACTCCAATGGGGACTAGCCACAAGGGACTTGGAAGTGATTCACAAAGTGAGAATGTAGACGAGAAACTGTATCGAAGTATGATTGGAAGTCTACTTTACCTCACGGCTAGTCGCCCGGATATATCCTTTAGTGTTGGGATTTGCGCGAGATATCAATCAGCACCAAAGGAGGTTCACCTGAAAGCGGTGAAAAGGATCATCCGGTACATTAAAGGAACCATAAATTTCGGAATTTGGTATCCTATGGGAACAAGTTTGGATATTGTTGGATACTCAGATGCCGATTGGGCAGGATCAGTGGATGATCGGAAAAGCACGAGTGGTGCATGCTTCTATCTTGGCCATTGCCTTGTTGCATGGCACAGTAAAAAGCAGAATTGCATAGCACTCTCGACTGCCGAAGCGGAATACATTTCAGCTGGAAGTTGTTCAACTCAACTCATTTGGATGAAAAGCGTATTGAGCGACTTCCGGATTTCAGCATCTTCGGTAACAATTCTTTGTGACAACACAAGTGCAATTAACATTTCTAAAAACCCTGTGTTGCACTCTAGAACAAAACATATTGAACTTAGATATCATTTTCTTAGAGAGCTAGTTGAATCAAATACTCTTCAACTTTCGTATATTTCAACTGAGGATCAATTAGCTGACATTTTAACAAAACCTTTGGATCAAAAACGTTTCATTCATTTGCGAAAAGCAATTGGAATGCTTTCCTTGAAATAAACTTCTGTTTGAAACCTTTGCTTAGGATAGGTTTTGTTTTTGTTTTGTTTTGTTCATTATCTATGTTTGTACATAGGACATTAATTGAGCATAGATCATAATTGACTTTAATTGCATCTTTTCGCACATTTAGAAATTTATTATGCTTTTGCCATCATAATATTTCACTATTGCAATGATCATTTATGTTAATTAAATCATCTTCTAAGTGATCAAAGTCAATTTCTCTCTCAATGATCTCTTGGTATAGTCATTATCTTATTTGACTGCTTAGTCGAGTATGAAATCGAGATCAATTTTTGGTTGAATACTTTATATCTTAAATAATTGATAGCCAATTGAGGGGGAGTCAAAGAAATGTAAAATGCTGAAAAGATGTGGAAAGAGTTACATCCCAATGAGGAGTGTGAAAACTACCACCACATGAGGCAAGAGCTACCACCTCGGTCGTCCGAGTATTGTGTGCAGCTACCACATGTATACCAAGCATGGTTGTTCAATTTTTTGATTAAATAAAATGCATGTTGAAATTCTTGACTCCGTCAAATTTCAAGGTTGGTATAAGGTGGGATTTTAAAGAAAGATGCTCAACGAGCCACTCTCTTCAACAGATTGTCTAGATAAACTATCTACCATATTTGGAATTTCAAACATCTATTGATCTTTGTATTTCATTTTCTTTACCGAACTGATGATTTGATAAAGGCATTACTCATAGGATCAAGTTAGATGTAATTGAAGGTGTTCAACTTTAAGGGATTTAATTTTTGTAAATTCTCGTTTCATTTTTGGATATTATTGATAGATTTGGCACAATCTAATTCTTATTGTATGAAACGATGATTTTTGTTTAAAGTTGATACACGATTGTGCTTACATACTTTTTCTGGATCTTATGAAATCTTTCTAAATTTTTTCTGATGAAAAAGTTGGAGCCGATCCGGATCGGGCAAGGTGATCCGGATCCCGAACGCAGGCTTCTTCCTGCGGCTGGCCGATCCGGATCGAAATCTCGATCCGATCCGGATCACGGCTACGGTTTTAATAAGAACAAGACGGTTTTGATTTCTTTTACCTTAATCTTTTGTTCTTAAGTCTCTGGAGCCTCTCTCTCTAGAACTATTGCACCTTGGAGCTTTCCAAACTCAAGTTCTTCGAATACAAGTAAGTTTTGTTGATCAAATCTCGGTTTTTCACCGTTCTTGTTTTTCCTCCTCAAAACGTGATGAATTTCTTGGATTGATTTCGTTTGTGGATGGTTTTTGATCAAATTTCTTTTGAAATAAGAACTCTGGGTAGATTAGTTTTGATTATATGCTAGGTATTCTCCTGATTAACGGATTTTTAGGCATCGATTTCTAAAATTTCGGTTTTAGGGCATATAATAAGGATTTTCGAAAATCATGCAATTGATCTATTTTTAAAAGTCCTTTTGCAAAACTAATTTGATTCTTAGTCTCTCTACATGATTATGATTGTTTGGGTACAATTTTTCAAATCTTTGAAAAATTAACAATTTATCATGTGTTCTTGAGTTGGTCTTCACAGGATACATCTTTCACTAGCAATCAAAATGGTGATCACTTGGATTATTCTCCTACTTGCTGCCATGGTACATGTCAAGGACACTGTCAAGCCCAAGAAGGCCAAGAAGGCTAAGAAAGCGAAGAAAGCTAAAGATGATTCCGATACAGAATCTGAAACGGAATCAATTGATTGGGATGAACTGCAAGTTGAAGCAACAATTGTTTCTACTGCTTCGAAAGGAAAAGCCCATGCAGAGACATCAAAGGATATGGCTTCGCCTACTGCAGCTGAAAAAGACAAAGCTCCAATGGAAGAAACTTCTGGGAAGACAAGAAGAAAAAGTGTTGCTCGCAAAAGAGGGTGTGCTCAAGGAATCTCCATTGAGCAACCAGCTGCTAGCCAAGCACCTCCACAAGACTTTATCAGCTCGGCTAGGATTAAAGAAAATGAAGAGGGAAGTGGAATTCAAATTACTGAATCCCTCTCTAGAGCATACTCTGTACCTAACGAATCCGCATGGACTGAAAACCAGCATGCATCATCTGCCTCTACAACTCGTCCAGCGACTTCCAAGAGAAACGCTCTAGAAGCTACTGTATTGGCCGCCATTCATCAGGACCAAAGAAGACTTTCTGCTGACCAAGAGAGATTGGCATTAGGTCTCCGACAAATGGCCGCTGACCAAAAACAGATGAAAAAGAAATGTTCCAAATTATCGCAAATGCTGAAAGGAATCTTGAACAAGATAGACGATACTAGCTCAGACAGTTCTGATTTGGCTTGATCTTTTATGCTCTAACCCTTATCGTTTCTATTGCAGGTTTTTAAGTTTTTGTTATTATTCAGCTCTCACGTTTTTTTATTCTGATCTATTTAACTCTCCTTAAAATTTTTGGTAATTTTGGCTTTGTTTGTGACAAAAAGGGGAAGAGAGTTTAGAGAGAACTTGAACAATGAGAGAACTTGAACAATGAGAGAACTTGAACAATGATGATGTGAATGTGTGAACATCAAGGTAAGTATCACTTCAACTTTGACTTTGGTGAAAGGTAAGTATCACAACTTTGGTTTTTATCTTGTGATTTGTTGCATGTTCCTACTAACTATTCGACTAACTATTTGGACATGTATTATTACTAACAAGTTGTTGATTACTAACAAAGCAAAGTTATGACATTTGGAATTTTATTGCTTAGAAGATATGTCAATGTGTGATTGTGATCTTATTACATATCTGCATTACTCAATGTCATGGTGAGCATAAACTCTATCTCTGTTAGGTTTTGAATGCTAAATATTCTTGAGGTATCTAACGATCTCTTTTTGTCAAGAATGATCTCTTTGTGCAGAGAGTACAGATGTCTAAGTCTAGAGTCTGTTTTAGGAGTTTATCTCATGTTTTTAAATTTTTTGGATCTCCATTGTAAATTTCTGTTGTATGGTGATAGCAACAAAAATATCTTTTTGAATTTTCTTTAGTAGATCTGTGTTTTGTCACGAAACCGCCAAAGGGGGAGATTGTTACGGAATTTGAGTTGGCGTAGTTTCGTGAAAGGTTCAAGTCTTGAAGATTGAAGGTGAAGAAAGTTGGATCATTTAACTCAATCTCAAGAAAGAAGAATTCAAAAGGATCAGGTATGTTTAACTAAAGATTATTGGTGATCCGAATACTTCTTGTAGTGTAGAAACACCTGGAAGAGTTTTTAATTGCATAAAAATCAAAAACTGGTGTTCGGACATGTTCAGGATCCGGATCAGAGCCAGCAATCCGGATCCCGAAGGTTGTTGTTTCATACATTACTTCAATCCGGATCGCAGCATCTCACGATCCGGATCCCGAACGTTGAGTTTTCTGAATTGTATGAACGATCCGGATCAGGCATTCCGATCCGGATCCCGAACGATTGTTTTTCTGGAAACCGTCTTTCTTGCTTCTGCAATCCGGATCGCCCAAATCCGATCCGGATCGCCGTCCGTAAAAATTCCAGAAATGTTAGGTTTTTGATTCTTATCTCCTTCCTAGGGTTTCTAACCTATAAATAGATCCTATGACTCTTTTTCTAGGGTAATCCAATTATAATCCAAAAATAATAAAAGAGAGCCGTCATTTTCATATATCATTTTATACGGCCTAAGATCCACTTATAGAGAAGAAAGGAAATCATTAGAGAATACTCTATGTTTCTTCATCTATATTGATTAGTTTGATTCTAGGTTTTCATACTCACATCTTGAGTTGAATCAAACTAATGAATACTTAGATGGTATTTCCGATCTATCTTTGATCTAAGTATTCGGCGGATCATCACCACCCAAAAACAACGATTTCCCCAAAATCGGCGCGTGGATTCGCGTGTCCTTGTGGATTCAAGGTTCAACCGCTCTCGTGGATTCGGAGCGAGGCACGTTCGTGGATTCGAAGGGTGCTATTGGGTGAAGACCGTGGATTCGGTCGGACGTCGTGGATTCGACGTTGGATGCCGTGGATTCGGCGTTGGGCGCAGATCGTGGATTCGAGAAGCGTCGTGGAGCGAGCGGAGAAGACCCTCTAGGAGCGTATGGAAAAGGTTGAGTCGTAAGTGTGTACGGTAAATCACCTTGTACGTGTTTTAATTCTAGTGGATTTCTGCCGTGTTATCGGTCCCGTGGTTTTTTACTCCAGTTTGGAGTTTTTCCACGTAAAAATCTTGCGTGTTATTTTTATTTCCGCATTGGGTTTTTTTATCGCAACGATTTTTGAGTGTTTATACGTTTACACCTATTCACCCCCCTCTAGGTGTTTCTTCCCCTATTTAGATCTATATTACATTTAACCCAACACGATCAACTACAAGGAGAAATGGCATTCCCAAAGATTGATCTGCGGTCCGGCTAACGCCAGCCTAGAGTCCGGGGTAATGACATACTGAAAACAGACCTGCGAGCTCGGAATGGTCAAGATGAGTTTACGGTTATACCGTTTAGACTCGTTAACGCACCAGTGGTGCTCTTGGGCATGAGGAAAAGGATACCCAAGCCCTTCTTGGACCAGCCGGTAATGGTCTTACGGTTGACGTTCCGATCCACTCTCGCAATGACAAGGGGTATGGGGAACACTTGCGAGTAGTCCCCCAGACCCTCCGGGATCAGAAACCATATGCCATAACTTATAAAGTGTGAGTTTTGGCACCGCGAGGTGGGCTTTCTGGGGCATATTGGTCGGCTGCTGGGATTGCGGTCGACCCGAAGAAGATAGATTCGGTAACCGACTGGCCCAGGCCAACGACGGTGACTCTGATTCGAAGCATCCTGGGTCTGGCAGGGTATTACAGACATTTTGAGGAAGGCTTCTCCAAGATAGTAATGTGTCACGCCCCGGGGTCGAAACTGCGACCCGGGCTCGCCAACAGATCCGCCATCTGTACGGAAACTGCCGTACAGACGCAGCGTCTAGCCTGCAAAAGACAAAACTACAGCTACACAGATATCAGAGCGGATAAAAAGCTGTACTATAAAATTTTTCTCAACTACAAAGCTGCTACAATATATAGCCTATCTCCCAAAATCAGATGATACAAAAGGAAGTGCACCTATACAACATCTACAAGTCCAAAGGGGAGATAGCTAAACAGGAAACATAACCAACTCCCACAATCCGGGATGGTACATCTACCTCTCTCTAAAGTAACAATGCTGGTAGGGAACTATCACGCGACTCCCTGTCCTCGGTCCGTCCAGTCAAGCACAGCAGGAACGGAAGAAAGCCTCAGCAACCTGTCACCGACAGAGGGTGTGAGAACTACATCCTACAGTAGTTCTCAGTGGGTACCGTCTCCAAGAACCACGGTCTGCCCACTAAGTCTACCAGAGGCATAAGATAGAGAAAAGACTGATGAGAAATATAAATAAGCTGGAAATGAATCTACAGCTATCATGCCTCTATCTACTATGCTCAACAAGAAGAGACTATGGATGATGGTATGCAGTCACTCACAGCTGACAACATGTCACAAGTACTAAGCCCAAGACGCTCTACTATGACACATGCTACACCATCACTCTCTCAGTACATCACAAATCTCAGCGACTGCCCACCCGGGTCCAGTCGAGTCAAGCCTGCGCCCCCTGGTGTATCAACCAGGGTGTCCCAACGGACAAACTCGATATCTCACACAGTGACCCCATGGTAGCACGGCCAGGGGTATCAAGCGACCTCTAGTATATGAACTAGGCGCATCATCGCAGCCTCGTCAGGCTCGGTATCATCATCGCAGCCTCATCAGGCTCGGAATCATCAACGCACCCGGGGCGTGGTTCGAGGGGTGCGACCCCACCGAACTCAAGTATCTCATCAGTATCACTGTCTCACAAGTGGCTCCTGCAGGCTGTGGTCCTCGATCAAACAGATCGGTATCTCGATGCTCAAAGCACAAACTCAGTCGGAGAACCCTCCACGACTCAATCTCACAACACAGACCCACTCAACGAAGGTACTACACAGCTGGGACCACCGTCTCTCCCACGGCTCCCACAACACAACTCCACTGAAATCAACACTCAACTCACGGCCGGAGCTACTCCACGGCCAGATCTACGAAGGGTCCGAAACCCAGGGAGACTAACATCTACGTCCCCAAGAGAGAAAGCAGCCCTTAGAACCCAGATCACTCGAATCCGCTCGGTGGATAAGTTTATAAGAAACCATGTCATTTATTTCAGAAAATCATTCGATCTGAGAGAAAGCCATCTTTATAATGATTTTTAGTCTTTTTAGGAAAACCCTTTGAAATCAAGTTTTATGCCCAAGCCTCGAAGAGCTGATGCCTTCGTCCCAACGGACGAGAACAGACTCAGACAACCTTGCGAGGCTTGGAAGAAACATTGGCTGACTAAAATCATGTATTTATCCAAAAAGGTTCTGGGTTCAAGGTCCTGCTAACACACGTGCACCACGATCCCAACCTGGTGGTGACGAGAAGAACAGCGGAAAGGAAAACCCCCGGGACCACCGTTTATCTGAAACGGTTCCCCAAAATGCTAACACTGGCCTACCCCAGCCACCAGACCCCACTCGGCCCCCCCCCCCCCCCCCCCCGGGCCCGAGTGCAACACCCGTCCCACAACACTCAGACCACTCAGCCCACTACCCGGGCGAGGAAACTCTAAGTCCCGAAGGATATGAAAAGTGCGGGATGTCTAAAGCATAAAGGAACCTAGCCCAAATTAAGGTTCACAAATGGTCTGGTCAAACTCATGCACATATGACGGGGGTGCTAGTTAAGTTCCAAGAAAACACTTAAACTAGCATGCAATCCTATCACATTAGAATTAGAAGGAAGTCCGTAGACTTGGAGAGAAAACCAACCCACCTCAGAAGGCCACCAATTGCTCGTCGACACTTGCAATTGGCTCAGCGGCTTACCTGGCCTCCAAGGGGTCCGCACGCAACACGAAGCCCGATGCCAGAATCCGCACGCGAATCGGAGCACGCAGCGACCAACCACACGACCGCGCGCCCCGCGGAAACTAAAAACCGCACCGCAAGCTGCCAGAAGCGAAGAAATCGCAAAATCACTCCACACAGTCAAAACCGAGCATCCGACGGCGAAAAACAGCTTTCGTCGGCGAAAACAGCCTCCGTCAGCGAAAACCAGCGCCCGACGGCGAAAAACAGCACGCGGCGGCGAAAACAGCTCCGTCGGCGAAAAAACTGCGCCCGACGGCGAAAAACAGCACGCGGCGGCGAAGAACAGCTCCGTCGGCGAAAAACAGCGCCCGACGGCGAAAAATGCTAGCGAGACAGTTCGCGAAAACCCTGCGAAACTGCTCGCGAAAACCACTCAAAATCTGCTCACAAACTGCTTGCAAAAACTGCTCAAAACCGGCTTGCGAAAATAGCTTGCGAAAAGCTGCTCCGTCGGCGAAAAACTGTGCCCGACGGCGAAAACAGCTCACAAATCAGCTTGCGAAAATCCTGCGGAAACCGCCCGCAAAACAGCGGAAAACAGCGAAACCTGCGCGCGAAACCGCTTGCGAAATCTGCCGGCGAAAATTGCGAAAAACGGCTCCGTCGGCGGAAAAACTGCGCCCGACGGCGAAAAACAGCCCGCGGCGGCGAAAACAGCTCCGTCGGCAAAAAACGGTGCCGGCACGCAAACCGAGGCGCCACCGCTGTCCCGGGAGCACGCCGAGCGGCGAAAGTCCAGCCGCGCGACGAGGGAGGCCCGCCGCACGGCGCCCAACCAAGCAGCGCCGCGCGGCGACCCGCTGCGCGGTGCCGGAGCGCACCGCGCAGCGCCCAGCGGCGCTGCGCGCGGCGCCCAGCGGCGCTGCGCGCGGCGCCCAGCGGCGCTGCGCGCGGCGCCCAGCGGCGCTGCGCGCGGCGCCCAGCGGCGCTGCGCGCGGCGCCCGCGCGCAGCCCACTGCGCTGCGCGGCCGCGCGCCTGCGCAGGCCCGCGCGCAGCCCGCGCGGCCCGTGCAGGCCCGCGCAGGCCCGCGCGCGGCCCTGCCGCGCGCGCCTGCGCGCGGCCAGGAGGTGCCGCGCGCCCCTGCGCGCGGCCCTGCCGCGCGCGCCTGCGCGCGGCCAGGAGGTGCCGCGCGCACCCGCGCGCGGCCCTGCCGCGCGCCCCTGCGCGCGGCCCTACCGCGCGTGCCTGCGCGCCGCCAGGAGGTGCCGCGCGCACCCGCGCGCGGCCCTGCCGCGCGCCCCTGCGCGCGGCCAGGCAGCGCCGCGCGCCCTTGCGCGCGGCCCTGTCGCGCGCGCCTGCGCGCGGCCAGGCAGCGCCGCGTACAGCACTTTGCTGCACGCGGCGCCACGCCCAGCGGCACCTCGCCACAGGGTGCTGCCAAGCAGACCCTGGCGCCGCGCGTGCGCCGCTGCGCGCGCGCGCGGCCGCCGGCGACGGCAAAAAATCAGAAAAAGGCCCCGATAAATCCAATAAATCCGCAAAATCCCATTTAATCCAAAAATCCCATTTTTAGCATTTAAAATCTAATTATAAAAATCCCTAAAGCTCAAAAACTCCAAGAAACCTCAAAAAGGAGAAATTGCATACCTCGTCGTCGCACATCGCACGCCCACGAGCTTCGCACGGCCTCCAACGGCGAGTCCAAAAATCCAAGAAGCTCCAATCCCTTTTCTTTCTTCTTCTTCTTCCTTCTCCTCTCTTTTCTTTTCCTTTCTTTCTCTTTTCCTTTCTTTCTCTTTTCCTGCTGCAGAGGGTGGAGGTGGAGCCCTTTATATAAAGCATAAAGCTTTATAATTAATTAACTTAATTAATTAATTCCAATAATCCAACTCCAACTCACTTTTTGCCTTCGGGCTCTCCGCCGCTGCCCGGAACCTCCCGAACTCCGCTGTAAATCGAAAATACACGCGCTCACAGCTTTTTCTCTTCAAAAAGCTCATCCGTTGAGGCGGGGTGCTCAAATTTACCGGCTCCAAAATTGCCAGTTCCAACTCACTTTTTGCCTCCGGGTCCTCCGCGTCAGTCCGGAACCTCCCGAACCTCGCTGTAAATCAAAAGTACACGTGTCCGCACCTTTTTCTCCTCAAAAAGCTTATCCGTTGAGTCGGGGTGCTCAAATCAATTACCGGCTCCAAAATTGCCAGTTCCGACTCACTTTTTGCCTCCGGGCCCTCCGCGTCAGTCCGGAACCTCCCGAACCTCGCTGTAAATCAAAAGTACACGTGTCCACAGCTTTTTCTCCTCAAAAAGCTTATCCGTTGAGTCGGGGTGCTCAAATCAATTACCGGCTCCAAAATTGCCAGTTCCGACTCACTTTTTGCCTCCGGGCCCTCCGCGTCAGTCCGGAACCTCCCGAACCTCGCTGTAACCTGAAAGTACACCTCTTCCAAGTGTTCCTGAATTTCCGGCGCTCCACGGTGAAGTCGGAAATTTCCAATCTCATCCTCAATCGGCCTACAAAGCCCGGAAAAAACCCCGAATCGAGCTGGAGCTTCCGCGTTGATCCGAATCAACCCCGCATCAACTGTAACCTCAAATACAACATGCTCAAGGCAACTCTCTGCTCCCAGTCATCTGTGTGGTCGGCGCGCTATCCAATGCCCCGGTACTTTACATTCTCCCCTCCTTCAAAAGGTTTCGTCCTCGAAACCAAAACACACACCCTACCCCAAGAAACTTACATCGGGAAAATCATCAACTCCAACTCCCTCTCAAAAGAAAAGCAGCCGAAAATAGCGAAAAGTCCAAAATTTCCAAAGGACCGATGCCTTCGCCCCGATCAAAACAAGAACAGGTTCCAGCATCGCCTCCATTTCTGGAGTAGCCCTTCGAAATTTTTCGCTCCGCTGCTATTTTCGGCGATAAAACGGGAAAACAAGGAGAGAGAGATGTTGAAGTTGTCCCTGCTGTGGCCGCAACCCAAAACCACAGTCCACCAACTCAACCAAGTAGGGGTGCAAAACTCTGATCTCAACCACAAGGAAAGGAAGTCATACCAAGTACCAAGCGATCCGCTAACCTGGCGCCCACCAATCGGCAACCCAAACTCATCCTCTCGGCTCTCAGGTGGTCGCTCTAACTCAACAAACAGGCATCGCCGAACCTTCACTGGGTAAACTCAACCGTAAATTCCATAACTTCACAAGTAAGAATTTCTTCGGTTGCTTCAGATAGCTCAAATCCTTGTTCGACTCCAACGAAGAAAAGCCGATAAAGTGCGAGGGTTCAATTACACTTCTTCCTATTAGACGAAAATCACGGTCCAAACTCCCCGCGTAAACTCAAGTCTATAAACATAAACCTCTGCGGCTGGTGGCTTCCAAAAGATCGAAGTCTCCAAAAGGCAAAAATCCTTCGTTGCTCCTTAGCAACCAAAACTATCTAGTTCCGCAGGTACATCTCTCGATTAGGCAACCAACATCTCCCCTCTTAGGAGTTGCTGCACCATCCTCCAGTGATCTTGAAGCTCTAAGCCACTTCGGGAACAAATCCAAATGTCCACGACGGGTCCGGCTGCTAACCCGTTCAAACACAGCTGGAGAACTCGATCCTTCAAATACTAACAATCACAGGCCTCAGCCAATCCACTTGACCGCAAGGCAAGCTCAAAAAGCCCCTACCGGGTTCTGAACACTAATCGGGCACAGCCCCGACTGCAAGGTTCCATAACCATGACGACCACTAACTCGGTCTCCAATCCACTATCTCGGCACCTCAACCGCCGAGAACCTCCAGGTCTCTGTCTCCTCTGAGACACATGATCCTGGGGCTGGCACCATGGCAACCTCGATCCACTCCACTATCCCGAAATCAGGCAACACTAGAAGACTCTCTCTCTGGAGCTGGTCCCTCGATCTCCGTCCCTCCTGGACGTGATCAGTGATCCCCGGTCAATCCATCGCACATGCCCAATCGCTGCATCTACGGTCGGCACTCGCCGAAAATACACAATGAGATAGATATCCAGGTGCAGTCCCCTCTCCACAATAATCAACCTCTAAACCTCATCCTGGGTGACAAGGGGCCCACTGCTCAACCATCGTGGAAACTCGCTCTCGGTGGTCCAACAGGATGAACCCGACGCCACCAACTCTCGGCGTCCCTAACCAAAGGCGCAAGATCAAGCGCCCTGAAGCTTCTCCAGGATGAACAAATCCTTGAACAGCTTTCCCATAGCAGCGATCCAGTTCTCGGCCTCCCAAGGCCCCAACTTAAATCCCAAGATCTGCAGGGGATGGGACTGGATGAAGTAGAATAACCGGTTGGCAACCTCTCGCTGCTCCTGCACCATCAGTGGTGCGACCAGGGTCGAAATCGACAATGTCGCGGCTGGAGTACTACTGGCGATACCCCGGGAGATGCTCTCAGCACAAACATGCGCAACACACGCTCCATGTTCTTCTCCTGGCGCCGCAACGCCTCCGACATCTGGGCCACCTGAGCCCGCAGATCCTGTACCTCACCCTGCCTAGCCTGCTCGGCAGCTCGCCGTCCGGGCTCCTCAGCTGAGGTCAAACGCCCGCTCGTCGCTGCACGACGTCTCGGCGGCATCGCAAGTAGCTGAAACAAAACAAACATCAGGACACAACAACCATACGACCCAATCCAGCGAGAGTCTAAAATTTGTTATCCTTCCTAAAGTATTATGTTGTCTGCAGCCAACATAATCACTTTGAGAGAATAACATATCAAATCACTCATCCCAACCCGAGGGAGAGGTAAAAACTCAATCTGGACTCTCGCTAAAAGTCACGACTCTCACGTAGTCATCCTAATGTCCAACCACAAGCCTAGGGTTTCTAAGTCCTCAATGACCTATATCCTAGGCTCTGATACCACTCTAATCTGTCACGCCCCGGGGTCGAAACTGCGACCCGGGCTCGCCAACAGATCCGCCATCTGTACGGAAACTGCCGTACAGACGCAGCGTCTAGCCTGCAAAGACAAAACTACAGCTACACAGATATCAGAGCGGATAAAAAGCTGTACTATAAAATTTTTCTCAACTACAAAGCTGCTACAACATATAGCCTATCTCCCAAAATCAGATGATACAAAAGGAAGTGCACCTATACAACATCTACAAGTCCAAAGGGGAGATAGCTAAACAGGAAACATAACCAACTCCCACAATCCGGGATGGTACATCTACCTCTCTCTAAAGTAACAATGCTGGTAGGGAACTATCACGCGACTCCCTGTCCTCGGTCCGTCCAGTCAAGCACAGCAGGAACGGAAGAAAGCCTCAGCAACCTGTCACCCGACAGAGGGTGTGAGAACTACATCCTACAGTAGTTCTCAGTGGGTACCGTCTCCAAGAACACGGTCTGCCCACTAAGTCTACCAGAGGCATAAGATAGAGAAAAGACTGATGAGAAATATAAATAAGCTGGAAATGAATCTACAGCTATCATGCCTCTATCTACTATGCTCAACAAGAAGAGACTATGGATGATGGTATGCAGTCACTCACAGCTGACAACATGTCACAAGTACTAAGCCCAAGACGCTCTACTATGACACATGCTACACCATCACTCTCTCAGTACATCACAAATCTCAGCGACTGCCCACCCGGGTCCAGTCGAGTCAAGCCTGCGCCCCCTGGTGTATCAACCAGGGTGTCCCAACGGACAAACTCGATATCTCACACAGTGACCCCATGGTAGCACGGCCAGGGGTATCAAGCGACCTCTAGTATATGAACTAGGCGCATCATCGCAGCCTCGTCAGGCTCGGTATCATCATCGCAGCCTCATCAGGCTCGGAATCATCAACGCACCCGGGGCGTGGTTCGAGGGGTGCGACCCCACCGAACTCAAGTATCTCATCAGTATCACTGTCTCACAAGTGGCTCCTGCAGGCTGTGGTCCTCGATCAAACAGATCGGTATCTCGATGCTCAAAGCACAAACTCAGTCGGAGAACCCTCCACGACTCAATCTCACAACACAGACCCACTCAACGAAGGTACTACACAGCTGGGACCACCGTCTCTCCCACGGCTCCCACAACACAACTCCACTGAACTCAACACTCAACTCACGGCCGGAGCTACTCCACGGCCAGATCTACGAAGGGTCCGAAACCCAGGGAGACTAACATCTACGTCCCCAAGAGAGAAAGCAGCCCTTAGAACCCAGATCACTCGAATCCGCTCGGTGGATAAGTTTATAAGAAACCATGTCATTTATTTCAGAAAATCATTCGATCTGAGAGAAAGCCATCTTATAATGATTTTTAGTCTTTTTAGGAAAACCCTTTGAAATCAGTTTTATGCCCAAGCCTCGAAGAGCTGATGCCTTCGTCCCAACGGACGAGAACAGACTCAGACAACCTTGCGAGGCTTGGAAGAAACATTGGCTGACTAAAATCATGTATTTATCCAAAAAGGTTCTGGGTTCAAGGTCTGCTAACACACGTGCACCACGTCCCAACCTGGTGGTGACGAGAAGAACAGCGGAAAGGAAACACCCCGGGACCACCGTTTATCTGAAACGGTTCCCCAAAATGCTAACACTGGCCTACCCCAGCCACCAGACCCCACTCGGCCCCCCCCCCCGGGCCCGAGTGCAACACCCGTCCCACAACACTCAGACCACTCAGCCCACTAACCCGGGCGAGGAAACTCTAAGTCCCGAAGGATATGAAAGTGCGGGATGTCTAAAGCATAAAGGAACCTAGGCCCATTAAGTTCACAAATGGTCTGGTCAAACTCATGCACATATGACGGGGGGTGCTAGTTAAGTTCCATGGAAAACACTTAAAGTAGCATGCAATCCTACTTCCATTAGAATTAGAAGGAAGTCCGTAGACTGGAGAGAAAACCAACCCACCTCAGAAGGCCACCAATTGCTCGTCGACACTTGCAATGGCTCACTCAGCGGCTTACCTGGCCTCCAAGGGGTCCGCACGCAACACGCATGAAGCCCGATGCAAGAATCCTCATGCGAATCGGAGTCACGCAGCGCCAACCCACGACCAACCGCGCCCGCGGAAACTAAAAACCAGCACCGCAAGCGTGCCAGAAAGCGAAGAAATCCGCAAAATCACTCC
>JAQNDB010004439.1:0-23803 GCA_029204045.2 Tillandsia leiboldiana
TGCCTGCCTGCAAACTATGCCTACAATCAAAATGCCAAGAACTCATCTGCGGGAATACTGACCGACCAACTGACCGGTAATATCGCATCCCAAAATAGGTGACAGACCGACTACTGGACCTGTACGGTCGCCACAAAAAAAAAGTAACAGACCGGCGCTCTGACCGGCACGGTCGCACACTAAATAAGTGACGACCGGCTCCTGACCGGCACGGTCGCACACTAAATAAATACAGACCGCTCCAGACCGGCACGGTCGCACACTAAAATAAATGACAGACCGGCTCCAGACCGCACGGTGCGCACACTAAATAAAGACAGACCGGCTCTGACCGCACGTTCGCACACTAATAAATGACAGACGGCTCCATCCGGCAACGGGCACACTAAAATAATGACAGACCGGCTCCTGACCGGCACGGTCGCACACTAAAGATAGTAGGAAACTCCGGCCACAAGAGAATCCGATAAACCAATCTGGTGCAATAATAACACCCGCGTCGCCGCGCCAAAGTCCGCGTTCGCCGCAATACCCTGCCATCAAGCCAGCCTGTCGGGCTATGTATAATATGGATCTAAATAGGGGAAAAACACCTAGAGGGGGTGAATAGGTGTAAACATTTAAACACTCAAAATCGTTGCGCAATAAAAACCCAATGCGGAAATAAAAAATAACACGCAAGATTTTTACGTGGAAAACTCCAAACTGTAGTAAAAACCACGGGACCGATAACACGGTGAAATCCACTAGAATTATAACGTACAAGGTGATATACCGTACTCACAGACGACTCAACCTTTTTCCATACGCTCCTAGTTGATCTTCTCCGCTCGCTCCGCAACGCTTCTCGAATCCACGATTAGCGTCCACGCCGAATCCACGACGTTCTGACCGAATCCACGGTCTTCACCCAGTAGCACGTCTCGAATCCACGAACGTACCTCGCTCCGAATCCACGAGAGCGGTAGCACCTTGAATCCACAAGGCCACGCGAGTCCACGCGCCGATTTTGGGGAAATCGTTGTTTTTGGGTGGTGATGATCCGCCGAATACTTAGATTAGAAATAGATCGGAAATACCATCTAAGTATTCATTGATTTGATTCTACTCAAAATCTGAGTATGAAACCATATAATCAAATCAATCAACATAGATGAAGAAACATAGATTAAATCTATTGATTTTCTTTCTTCTCTATAGGTGGATTTATATGGCCGTCTTTTGATTTGTTCTGCTTTTATGGCTTATGGCGGCTTACCCTAGAAAAAGAATCATAGGGTTTATTTATAGGTTAGAAACCGTTGGAAGAGGATAAGAATCAAAAACTAACCTTTTCTGGAATTTTACAGGACGACGATCCGGATCGGATTTACGGCGATCCGGACTGTCGTAACGTAACAGACAATTTCCAGAAAACAAAGGTTCGGGATCCGGATTGAAATGCCTGATCCGGACTGTTCATACATTTCAGCAAAAACCAATGTTCGGGATCCGGATCAGAAATGGCTTGATCCGGATTGGATTTGCGTATGAACCAACACCCTTCGGGATCCGGACTTGCCGCGTCTGATCCGGATCCTGAACATGTCCCATGTCCAGTTTTTTATTTTTATGCAATTAAAAATTCATCCAAGTGTTTCTACACTATAAGAAGTATTCGGATCACCAAAATAATTAGTTAAACATACCTGATCCTTTTGAATTCTTCTTTCTTGAGATTGAGTTATATGATCCAAACTTCTTCATCTTCAATCTTCAAGACATAATACTTTCACGAAATGCGCCAAAACAAATTCCTTAACAATCTCCCCCTTTGGCGGTTTCGTGACAAAACACAAATCCACTTAAGAAAATTCAAAAAGATATTTTTGTTGCTATCACCATACAACAAAAATTTACAATGGAGATCCAAAATTAAATACATGAGATAAACTCCTAAAACAGACTCTAGACTTAGACATATGCACTTTCTGCAAAAAGAAATCATTCTTGACAAAAGAGATCGTTAGATACCTCAAGAATATTTAGCATTCAAAACCTAACAGAGATAGAGTTTATACTCACCATGACATTCACGAATTCAGATATGTAATAAGATCACAATCAAACATCGACATATCTTCTAAGCAATAAAATTCAAATTGTCATAACTTCGTTAGTAATCAAACAACTTGTTAGTAATATTACGTGCCCAAATAGTTAGTCGAATAGTTAGTCGAGACATGCATGCAATCACAATACAAAACCAAAAGTTGTGATACTTACCTTCAAGTTCAATAGTTTCCGTTTCTTCTCACAAAGCATTGTAAAGTAACATTGTTCATTGTTATTGTTATACTCTCTCCCCCTTTTTGTCACTAAAGTTAGCCAAAATTACAAAGAAGGAAGAGTTAACACAGTTTCAAAAGTCAGAGAACTTAAGAGGGGAAAACAGAAAACCTGCAAAAGAGAAGATTAGAATAAAACATTATTCAGAATCTTCAGAACTGATGCATCCTAGCTTCTGAAATATTTCTTGATGCGCTTGTTCATTGAAGCTTGCTCTTTCTTAACCTCTCTAAGATCCTCTTTCATCTCAACGAACTCGTTAGACATGCGTTCTTGCTCATTGGAGAGACGCTGTTGTTCTTTATAGATTGAGGTAACCGATGCATCATCATCGGAAGTTGATGGAGGTGCTTGTTGTGCTGCATGTGCTGGTGGGACTGGAGGTGTTGCTTGCGGTGCAGAGGTTGTTGCTTGTGGTTGTGCTCTTCATCGGCGAGGAGGTGATGGGGGCTCATCTTGTTTAGTGGAGAGAGACTTCACTATTGTCGTTTCATTGATTGTTCCTAGACTGTGCATGTAGGAGCTCGCACTTGTGTCGACTTTAAATTTCCGAAGGATGCGCATAATTATCATAGGATAGGGGAGTCTCTCTGTAGGGTGAGCATGTTCCACATAGCGTGCCATCCTTGACCAGATGAGGTAAGGAATGTTTAAATTTGCTCCCATTACCGCTGCGGGGTTTCTAAGAAGATAAAGAAATAACATCCTGTCCCATCGAAGAACCTTTGTATTCATGTTTGGAAGAATGTTATAGCAAACAATGAAGTTCACATAGCGATACTCCGGTCGAAGCTCTTTTGAAAAGACGGAATTTCCTGTCGACAGAGTATCTGGAAGACAAATTCCATTAACTACCACTCTCCAGGAGTTGGTGGAGAAGATTTGACTTTTCAGATAATGAGGTCCATCAACTCTGGCCTTCATCCCTAACACCTCTCCAATCAGTTGAGGTGTGACTTTGATCTTGACATTTTTAACCGATTTTGAAATTCCCGACGTCCGTCCTCCTGATCAATTAGACTTGAAGCATTTTGATAAAACAATCTTACCGAATAAAGACAATACCCAATGGACTCAGGGAAATTGCAAATGGGGCCAAGACCTGTCTGGTCATACAGAGTCCCAAAGAGTGTAGATCGTTCCTTCAGTGCTTTGACATTGACATGTCTTTCGCCAATGCACTCCCTTTTGTCAAAATCCTTGATCCTTGCAGAGCTGATAAAATCTTGTGGAGGAGGCTGGCTAGCAAGTGGCTCCTCAATGGATATTCCTCGAGCACTCCCTCTCTTTCTTGCAACACTCTTCCTCTTTGGCTTTAACGGGCTTGTTTCCATGGGGCTTTCCCTTTTTCAGCGGCGGTAGGCGGAGCCTTTGCCTTTGACGTTTCTGCAGGGGCTTTCCCTTTCGAAGCAGTGGGAGCAGTTGCTTCAACCTGAAGCTCATCCCATCAATGGAATCTGTTTCGGTTTCGGTCTCCGGTCTCCGAATTGTCCCAAGCTTCTTCGCCCTTTTTAGCTTGTTAGTCGCCCTCGTGTGCACCATAGCAGAGAGAAGGAAGATTACCCAAGTGATCACCATTACTGCAAGTTCTTTGTAAGGTCCTGTGAGCAACAACTCAAGAACACGACAAAAATTATTTATTTTCAAAATTTGAAAAAATTGTACCTAAACAATCATTATCATGTAGAGAGACTAAGAATCAAATTAGTTTTCCAAAAGAATTTTAAAAATAGATCAATTCCATGATTTTCAAAAATTCCTATTATATGCCCTAAAACCGAATTTTCAGAAATCGAAGCCTAAAAATCCGTTAATCAGGAGAATACCTAGCATATAATCAAAACTAATCTACCCAGAGTTCTTATTTCAAAAGAAATTTGATCAAAAACCAATCCAAATGAAAAAGATACAAAATTTTCATCACGTTTTGAGGAAAAACATGAAAAACTGTGAAAAACGAGATTTTGATCAAGAAAACTTACTTAGAATCGAAGAACTTGAGTTGGAAGCCTCCAAATGGATGAATTCTAGAGAGAGAAGCTCTGGAGACTTAGGAACAAAAGATTGAAGTAAAAAGAAATCAAAACCCTTTTGTTCTATATAAAACCCTAGCCGCGATCCGGATCGGATCGTGAATCCAGTCCGGATCGGCTACCCGCAGGAAATACCTGCGTTCGGGATCCGGATCGGCTTGTCCAGTCCGGATCGGCTCCAACTTTTTCTTCAGAATAATTCAAAAAAATTCCACAAAATCCAGAAAAAGTATGTAAGCACTTTTGTGTATCAACTTTAAATGAAATCATCGTTTCATACAACAAGAAATAGATTATGCAAATCTATCAATAATATCCAAAAATGAAACGAAAATTTATAAAAATTAAATCCCTTAAAGTTGAACAACTTCAATCACATCTAACATGATCTTATGAGTAATGCCTTTATCAAATCATCAATTTGGTAAAGAAAATGAAATACCAAGATCAATAGATGTTTGAAATCCCAGATAAGTTAGATAATATATCTAGTCAATTTATTGTAGGAGTGGCTCTTTGAGCATCTTTCAATAAAATCCCCACCTTATACCAACCTTGGAATTTGACAGAGTCAAGTATTCCAAAAAGCATTTTATTTAATCAACTCGAACAACCATGCTTGGTATACATGTGGTAGCTGCACACAGTACTCGGACGACCGAGGTGGTAGCTCTTTCCTCCATGTGGTGGTAGTTTTCACACTCCTCATTGGGATGTAACTCTTTCCACATCTTTTGAGCATAACACTTTTTCTTTGACTCCCCCTCAATTGGCTATCAATTATTTAAAATATAAAGTATTCAACCAAAATTGATCTCGATTTCATACTCGACTAAATAGTCAAATAAGATAAAAACTATACCAAGAGATCATTGAGAGAGAAATTGACTTTGATCAAAACAAAAATGATTTAATTGACATAATGATCATTGCATCAAATGAATTATTATGATATCCAAGCATAATAAATTTCTAAATAGACGAAAAGATGCTATTAAGTCAATAATTACACATGCTGCAATTATGTTCTATGTCTAAGCATAGATAATGAACAAAAACACAAAAGAAAACCTAACCTAAGTTAAAAGTTTAAAAAAGAGGTTATTTCAAGAAAGCATTCCCAATTGCTTTACCGCAAATGAATAAAACGTTTTGGATCCAAAGGTTTGTGGTTAAAAATGTCAGCCAATTGATTTTCAGTTGAAATGTAAGAAATTTGAAGAATATTTGATTCAACTAGCTCTCTTAGAAAATGATATCTAAGTTCAATGTGTTTTGTTCTGGAGTGCAACACAGGTTTTTTTTTTGAAATGTTTATAGCACTTGTGTTGTCACAAAGAATTGTTACCGAAAGTTGCTGAAATTCGGAAGTCGCTCAACCACTTTTCATCCAATGAGTTGGGTTGAACAACTAACTGCTAAAATATATTCCGCTTCGGCAGTCGAGAGTGCAATGCAGTTTTGCTTTTTACTATGCCATGCAACAAGGCAATGGCCAAGATAAAAACATGCACCACTCGTGCTCTTCCGATCATCCACAGATCCTGCCCAATCGGCATCTGAATATCCTATAATGTCAAGCGTTGTTCCCATAGGATCCAAATTCCGAAATCTCAAAGTTCCTTTGATGTACCGGATGATCCTTTTCACCGCTTTCAGGTGATCCTCCTTTGGTGCTGATTGATATCTCGCGCAAATCCCAACACTAAAGGATATATCCGGGGGACTAGCTGTAAGATAGAGTAGACTTCCTATCATCCTGCGATAGAGCTTCTCGTCTACACTCTCACTAAGAGATTCACTTCCTAATCCCTTATTGCTAGTTCCCATAGGAGTCGGAAAATCTTTAGAATCTTCTAATCCGAATTTCTTCACCAACTCCTTTGCATACTTGGATTGACATAGATGAATGCCTTCTTCATTTTGTTTTACTTGCAATCCAAGAAAGTATGTCAGTTCGCCCATCATTGACATCTCAAATTCGCTTTCCATGGTTTCAGCGAATTTAGAAGCATCATTGTCTCTAGTTGCACCAAATACAATGTCATCGACATAGATTTGTGCTACAATGAAATTATCCTGATAATACTTCACAAAGAGAGTCCGGTCTGCTCCCCATCGAGTGTAGCCCTTTTCCATAGGTGCTTTGTTAGCCTTTCGTACCACGCTCGCGGTGCTTGTTTTAGACCGTAAAGAGCCTTTTTCAAACGAAAAACATGGTTAGGTTGTTTACAGTCTACAAAACCTTTCGGTTGAGCCACATAAACTTCCTCATTTAAAAACCCATTTAAAAATGCGCTCTTGACGTCCATTTGAAAGAGTTTGATTTTAAAATGACAAGCAATAGCGAATAAAATACGAATTGACTCGAGTCTACCTACCGGGGCGAACGTTTCATCAAAGTCTATACCTTCTATTTGAGAGTAGCCTTGAGCAACTAAGCGTGCTTTATCCTGATGATGGTACCATCCTCGTTCTTCTTATTCTTGAAAATCCATTTAGTACCAATCACGTTGTGTTGCTTCGGAGGCTTTGTTAATTCCCAGACTTTGTTTCGTTGGAACTGATGGAGCTCTTCCTGCATAGCTTCAATCCAGTAGTCATCCTGAAGAGCTTCATCGATGTTCTTTGGTTCAATCATGGAGACGTAGCATGCGACTCCACAAACCAACTGTCTCCGAGTTCTAACTCCTTCTTGTGGGTCTCCAATAATGTTAGATTCCGGATGATCCTTGGAGATACGTAACGTTTGCGGTAACGGAGTAGTCGGAGGTACATGTGATAATTCCTGCACATTAGATACACTTGAAGAACCATTAGATGCATCAACTTTATTGAAAGAGTTATTACGAGAAGATGCATTTACAGGAGTATCATCATCTAGAGACATATCAAGGGTAGATTTATCAGATGCAAAGTGGAAAGCTTCATCTACTTTAACATTTATATATTCTATCATCGTCTTAGATTCCAAGTTAAATACCCGATATGCTCTACTGTTAGTAGAATAACCCATGAAAATCCCATCGTCGCTTCGAGAGTCGAACTTACCAAGGTTTTCGCGATCACGCAGAATAAAACATCGACTCCCAAAGATACGAAAATATTTGATCTTCGGTTTTCTACTAAACCACAGCTCATATGGTGTATTTAAAGTTCCAGGGCGCAAATACACTCGATTAATTACATAGACGGCGGTGTTCACAGCTTCAGCCCAAAAATATAACGGTAAATTCCGGCTATGAAGCATCACACGCGCCATCTCTTGAACAACCCTGTTTTTGCGCTCAACAACACCATTCTGCTGAGGTGTATAGGGTGCTGAGAATTCATGTTTTATCCCATTGGAAGTGCAAAAATCAATGAATTTAGAATTAATGAATTCTCCACCTCTATCACTTCGAACACGAACGATCTTTTCATTTCTTTTATTCATAATACGATGACAAACCTCATGAAAAGAGTCGAAAGTATCCGCTTTCTCTTTTAAAAAAGTTACCCATGAATACCTAGAGAAATCATCAACCAAAAGAAAATATACCATTTACCTCCCAAAGATGGTTGACGAGTCGGCCCCATTAAATCCATATGTAGTAATTCCAAGGGCCGTTTGGTACCGACGTGGTTCAAGTTCTTGTGTGCAACTCTTGATTGTTTTTCCTTTTGACAACCACCACACACAATGTTTTCTTTAAATAAAAGTTTAGGAACCCCCTTAACCACGTCCTTATTTGAAATCCTTGCTAGTTCTTTAAAATTCATGTGACCTAGTCTTTCATGCCAAACAGTTTCGTTGTCCAAAGAAACTAGGTTACATTTTTCAGAAACTTGTTTGAAACAACATAGCAATTATTTTCCGATCTAACCCCTTTTAAAAAGAATACCTGGTCCTTATCAGTTACAACACATTCTACAGAAGAAAAATTAACTGAGAACCCATTGTCACAAAGTTGACTTATACTAATGAGGTTAGTCTTTAGGCCTTCAACAAATAAAACATTGTTCAAAACCGGGCCTTCAGGAATAGCGATTGTTCCCTTTCCAACAGTTTTCGAAGAACGACCGTCTCTGAAAACAACATGTCCTCCGGAGATTTTCTCTAAAGTTTGAAAACTGTTTTTGTCACCGGTCATGTGACGAGAACAACCACCATCCAATACCAAGACGAATTATCATAAGCGTCTAAAGAAGTATGAACAACAAGACAAGGGAAGATTTCACCTTTGCGTACCCAAACCTTTCGAGTTTTGGAGTACGTCGGAAATGATTTTGAAGTTGATACCTTTGGTGAAAGCGTCTTGATTGATCCATCGCTTTTCCTTGACGTCGTCGTCTTGTTTGATGTACTACCAATGTTCTTTCCTTTTGAAAGATCCTTCTTTGATTTGCGGGAAATGAACTCATTGGTAGTAGTTGCAAGATGTGCTTGATTTGATCTTTTCGCTCCATTCTTGCAATTTCTTCTTATGTGCCCTGCATAACCACAACGAAAACATACCTTAGTGCTTGACGATCCCGAAGAGGGTGAAGTAGGCTTGTTGTCATGCCCCGAGTGTAAACCAGAACTCGGGCTCGTCTACAGATCCGCCGTGCACACGGAATTTTCCGCATACACGAAGCGCCGGTAACCTGCTCAAATAAAACAGATACAATAATAGAGCAATAACACAGAGATGAACTGAAAATACTACATCTCAGACTGAACTGGAAGTAAAAATACAAAATGACTGCAAAATAAAGTGCAAGTCTCACTCCCAGCTCACCACAAATATACAACCAGCTGGCTAAAGCCAGACCCCAAAAGTAAAAGTACAACCGTCTGAGATAGGATACATGAGAGGTACCAGTCTAGCTACTCACTGTCGGGACCACTGTCTAGCTACTCAGCCGTCCTCTCTCCTCGACCCGCCGCTGTATGCCCAGCAGCACCCGCAGAAGGCTCTGCAAAACAAAGGAGAAGAAAAGAAAAAGAGGAATGGGGGTGAGAACTACTAGTGAACCAGTAGCCTGCCCTAGTGGGTAAAACCTCAAACTCTGACACACCCACTAGGTCAACCAGAGGCAAAAGGGGAAGAAGAGTGGTAAGTAAAAAGACTACTGCAAAGGAAGATCTACCACTACTATGCCTCTAAAAATGCAGTCCTAGACTGGAATAACCGTATGCGACAATAACCAACCGCCCCAGATGAACCCAATCTGTACCGCCCTCATCATCGGGCAAATAAGCCGCGCCGATGTGATAGCAAAATTCCTGCTGCCGCCCTCATCATCGAGCAAATAAGCCGCGCCGATGTGATAGCAAAACTGTCCATAACTGTCTGGCCCCGGCCTCCGGAGGGGATCTCGAGGGGAGCGACCCACACGAGTAAAGCATCACCGGGCAATAACCGCGCCGGTGTGATAAAAGCATCACCGGGCAATAACCGCGCCGGTGTGATAAAAGCAGGATTGGATCACAACTATAAAGCCCCAGTGGAACACAACCCTCCACTAAAAGAAAACTGATTCCCAATCAGATGCAAAAGTAACCATCTGGTCAATCGCCCAATATCCGCGATTGCCGCAATACCCCACAATCAACAACCCAGTCTCACAACCGACCTCCGGTCAACCGCCCAATATCCGCGGTCGCCAGAATAACCCACAATCACAATCATGTACCACATCCGACATCTGGTCAACCGCCTACTATCCGCGGTTGCCACAAAACCCTCTAGTCCATAATCATGCCCTGTCACCAATGTCCTATAACCGACATCCGGTCAACCGCCCAATATCCGCGGTCGCCGCCAAAATCCATAATCCATAATCCAGGCCCCGGGTACACAATCCCAACCCCTGCTCAAACCCGAGCAACAAATACCACCTGACTAACGAAAGGAGAAAAGAAACAAACAAGGTTTCTCCTAAGTCAAGTTCCAGCATGAAAGTGTAGCGATAAAAGATGGCCTATCTAGATGTCCATACAAGCATGCATATGTCCTCATGAAAGATAAAGATAGTGCGACAAATAATGGCTCCACATGTGTAACAATCAATAGCTCCACATAGATATAACCATCATGCAAAATCGTTGTCCAACCACACATGTTTAAAATTCACAATTTTCCCTCACCTATATCATCCACCTATGCATGTCATAAAGTCCTCGAATAGTACCAACCACTAACAGGATAATCATATAGTCCAAAATAAATATTCCATGCCACATGCAAGGTTAAACGCTAACATAACAATCCATACAATCATGTACAAGTCCCAACCACTATCAGATATCCACAATAGTATTTTCCATATGATAGGCTCACAATTTTATATCACTTAAGCATGCATGTCCAAATAAAGGGATCACTCTAATATCCCTAGTGAGCATGTCAAAATAGAGGTAAACAACAACCACCCACCTCGATCGCTAATTCCAAGTCCAAAAAGTTCTCCAGGCCAAAAGCTAAACCGCCGCGATCACTGAACAAGAATTACCCCAAAACATACAATTAAACTCAACACATGCTGTCCCAAAGCTAACAGTCCAAAGATTCCCTGTTTTTACCTGCGAGGAGTGCCCAGAAAAATCCAAGAAAAATACTCTCACGATCCTCGCGATGATCCCGTCGAAACGAGTATCTGCACGCTCAAATCCGAGTTTCCTACACTGAGAAACAAATCCAACAAGGGGACCACCCCAAAATAATCTGCTCTCAAAAACTGTAGCACTAATTCCTGTAAACAGAGATTTCTCACCTTCGAAAAATATTCAGGAAATTCCAAGAAAATTTGGGGATATTTCTCGTGATGTGTAGATGCAAACCGCCTTTCGAATCACCCCAATCTGATGCCTGTGCGCGAAGATATCCTCAAAATACTGCAGCACTGTCCAAAACTCCGCCCCAAAAAATGAGGTCACAAGATGATCCGAAAAACCCATGAAAAGCTCGGAATGGGAAAAACCAGCAAACACGGGAAACGTAGCCCTACCTGTCTTGAAGCCAAAGGCGCAAGAATCGCCTCAATCGGAGGTCGGAGTAAGCCGGGGGAGCCCTCGCACCAAAACGTGACGAAGAAGATCACAAACGAACAAGCGTCGCGCCGCGCCGTAAAAATGCAAACCTCGGGATGCGTGCCGCAAAAAAATCCTGGAATCCGCAGTTGGAATCACCACAAGGAGAGGAAGAGATCTTGTGAAGGTTGCACAGAGAGATGAGGAGCAGAAAAAGAGTTCCAGCAAGAAGTTCGGGCTCTATTTATAGGCCCACAAAAACAAATCCAAGAATTCCGGATTTGTCCCAACTTCCGGGCGCAGGCCCACTTTCGGGCGCCCGGAAGCCCCACGGGCCGGCCCGCGACGAGCGCAAGGAACGCCCGGAGGCCGCCACGTCGCCCCGAACAGGCAACAGCCTAACCCGCCGCACACGAGACGCCACGTGGCCCCTCCCAGTCAACGTGGGTTGGTGGCGCCTGTGAATCAGCGGGCGCCACGTGGCCCGCACTAACCGCCCCGACCAACCCTGGCGCGCCGCCTGGCACGCCGCCTGGCGACCCTGCCAGGCACGGTTCCCGAGGCCACCTCCCGCGCCTCGGTGAGCCCGCCAATAGGAAGCTGCCACGTGTCCCTGCACCGGGTTCATGCACCCGCGCAGGGAACTCCGTGGACCGCGCACCCAGCGCCAGCCAACCGGGGGTCGACACGTGTCTCCCGCCCGAACCCTGCACCCAGTTCAAAACCCTGCACCGCCGCACGAAAGCCGTGGACCGCGCCCACTGAACCGAGCCAATCGCCAGCTGCCACGTGTCCAACGCGCTCCCGTGCACCGCGCGCCTGCCCGCGTGCCCGCGCGCCTGCCCGCGCGCTGCCCGCGGCCGCTCCGCCGCCTGCTCGAGCCCGTCCGCCGTGCTCCGCTGCTGCCCGCCGCTGCCGCTGCTGCCCGCCGGCTGCCGGAGTTACTGTTCCGGTGTGAATAGTAACCAGTGCTCAAAAATCACAAGTAGGTAGTCCGTTTTAACCGTTTTCGCGCACTGAATCCGAATTTGCTGTCCGATTTGCCAAATTCTAACTCCAAAATTTGCCGAAGGCACCCGGAAAGGCATTCTTTTGTCCAAACTTCGCGCTGAGTCCATTTTTAATATCCTCTTCGCGCGAAACCACATCTAAAGATCCGACGGAGTCCACTGATCACCCACGTGATCCATTAAGCCCGAAGTCCGCCACTTGTGTCCAATTGGTGCACGAACACCTCCAACACACAGTACAGGCTCCCCAGATGTCAACAATGACTCTACCACAGCTCTGCAGAGATCCAGGTCATCACATCCTCCCCCACTAACGAAAGTTTCGTCCTCGAAACTAACGTTATTCCCCAATCCGGAACCTCAACCAAAAAGAGGGGGGTAAATATCCAATCATCCACCACTCAAGCTCCCAGGGCTGTCTAATACCTCCTCCAGAGACGCGGTACAACCCTCGGGTCTCTAACTAGAACAAAGTAGAGGCGGGCTTTCCAGAAAACCGCACCATCTCATCCAAGTACAGCTGGGCTAACCGCTCGAGCTACCAAGTAGTCTGCATCGGTGCAAGCATCCGCTTCTCCCAGGGCCCCGATAATCCAACCACCAAGTCCAAAGGCACGAGCTCAATGCGAGTACCTCCGCACTCCCGGGGTATCCCACAACCACGCTAGCCAAAAAGGCTGCGCACCCACGGCGGGACACCCACCCCGCTCACAAAGTCGAAACCATAGAGGCAAAGATAGCCCCCCGAGTAACCCCAGCACCCAATCTACTTCTGGCCTAGCCCCTCCTAAGAGGACCGTCCTCGCGGCACAATCAACCGCCGCGAAAAGAAGAAAACCAAGCCAGCCAAACCGTCCTAAGTACCAAATCCAAAACCCAAAACTAGTTTAAGATCATCAGGTCTACCGGTACTATCAAGGACTCAACTGCACCGGGCAGGACCAACAACACTCCCCTACAAGCCGAGGATCGAGAATATAAACCTCCCGAACACAAGGTAACCGTCCTACCCCTACCCAATGACTAGGATGCTCAAGTGCTAAACAATGCAAAACCAATGCCGGTAAATAAAATACAATAACAAAAAAATAATACCTGTCACCACAAGGTCGGCTGCTCTAAAATCCTCCACCTGAGCGGCGTAGACCCGACCGCTCTGAGCCGGTGGCCGGTGATCCGCCGGGTAAAAAGAAGGTGATCCGCTCGCTGGAGCATAAAGCCGCTGAGCTGACAACTGCTGCTGAGGCCGAAAAGGAGCCGATGCTGATGGAGATGCCGCTGAAGTCGAAAAGGGGCACGAAGCCCGAATGTGGCCTGGCTGTCCACACCTGTAACAACGACCCCACCTCTGATCACAGGTGTGCGACAAATGAGGTCCCCCACAGAATATACATCTGTCTCTGTCGCGAAGCCGTGGCTGTCCCGGCTGATGCTGTCCCTGTGTCTGATGCTGAGACTCCGGCTGCTGCTGCGATGGCCTCTGAGATCCACTAGGCTCTCGCTGATCCGCACGCCCACGGCTAGGTAACTGAGACCGCGGCGATCTCCACACGCTAGCCTATCCCTCGTCCTCGGGTACTGGTCGTTTCCTAACGGAACTCTGTGTGACCATCCCGCGTCGCCTTGCCACCACTGTGTCGCCTCTCTCCACCCATTCGGCATGCTCGACGGCCTCCTTAAGAGTCTGGAGTCGCTGTGCATGCACTAGGGTATAAATCTCGCTGCGGAGGCCTGCCTCGAATAACTCGACCTGGTGTGGCCCATCAAGGGCGACAAAGGGCACGCAGTTAAGCAACTGTATGAACTCCTGATAGTAATCCTGAACCGGCCGATCGCCCTGCTGAAGGTTCTTCAAATCATCCTCCAGTTTTCTCTTCACGCTCGTCGGAAAATAGGTATCCAATACCATACGCCGAAACTCGGACCAGGGTAACTGTCGAGAAATCTGAAAATCCCGTGGCTCCACTCGATGCCACCAAATATCTGCATCTCCATCTAGGCAGTGTACCGCCATATGAACTCTGTACCTCGGGTCGATAAAGAAATCCCTGAAAATCTTCTCCATCGCTGACAGCCATGTTCCAACCTCCCACGGCTGCATGTCCCGCCCCGAGAATCTAGGCCGTCCGTGCCGACAAAACTTAACAAGTTTATCAGCAATATCCTGCTCCTCGGCCAGGGTCAAAGTCTGGGCCACTCCCCGAGCCCCGCTACTCGATGATGGTGCCGTCGGCACAAGTGGTACCACAGGTGGTGCCGAGGCCTCAAGAACTGTCGGGGGCGGCGCCTCTCTCTGCGCCAGTAGCTGCTCAATCCGCTGCTCCTGCCGGCGGTTGGTCTCAGCCAGTTGGGCCACCAAGGCCCTCAACTCAGCAATCTCGGAAGGTCCAGCCTGTCCTGGCTCAACAGGGGGTGTAGGGGCACCCCCGGTAGGAATCCGACGTCGGGGAGGCATCTGCCACAAGAAACCACAAGTCAGCCACACAACCACACACGACCCAATCTAGCGAAAGTCAAGGACATCCCCTTATTTCTGTAACTTTATGTTGTCTGCAGCCAACATAATTGTCCCATAGAAAATAGGGTATGTCGATCCCTCTTCACTCTCTGGAAGAGTCAAAAACTAAATCACCGACTTTCGCAAAATGTCACGTCCCTCACGCCCTATGATCCTAGGGCTAACCAAAAGCCTAGGGTTTCCTAAGTCCCCACTGACCTATCCCTAAGCTCTGATACCAACTAATCTGTCACGCCCCGAGTGTAAACCAGAACTCGGGCTCGTCTACAGATCCGCCGTGCACACGGAATTTTCCGCATACACGAAGCGCCGGTAACCTGCTCAAATAAAACAGATACAATAATAGAGCAATAACACAGAGCTAAACTGAAAATACTACATCTCAGACTGAACTGGAAGTAAAAATACAAAATGACTGCAAAATAAAGTACAAGTCTCACTCCCAGCTCACCACAAATATACAACCAGCTGGCTAAAGCCAGACCCCAAAAGTAAAAGTACAACCGTCTGAGATAGGATACATGAGAGGTACCAGTCTAGCTACTCACTGTCGGGCCCACTGTCTAGCTACTCAGCCGTCCTCTCTCCTCGACCCGCCGCTGTATGCCCAGCAGCACCCGCAGAAGGCTCTGCAAAACAAAGGAGAAGAAAAGAAAAAGAGGAATGGGGGTGAGAACTACTAGTGAACCAGTAGCCTCTCCTAGTGGGTAAAACCTCAAACTCTGACACACCCACTAGGTCAACCAGAGGCAAAAGGGGAAGAAGAGTGGTAAGTAAAAAGACTACTGCAAAGGAAGATCTACCACTACTATGCCTCTAAAAATGTAGTCCTAGACTGGAATAACCGTATGCAACAATAACCAACCGCCCCAGATGAACCCAATCTGTACCGCCCTCATCATCGGGCAAATAAGCCGCGCCGATGTGATAGCAAAATTCCTGCTGCCGCCCTCATCATCGGGCAAATAAGCCGCGCCGATGTGATAGCAAAACTGTCCATAACTGTCTGGCCCCGGCCTCCGGAGGGGATCTCGAGGGGAGCGACCCACACGAGTAAAGCATCACCGGGCAATAACCGCGCCGGTGTGATAAAAGCATCACCGAGCAATAACCGCGCCGGTGTGATAAAAGCAGGATTGGATCACAACTATAAAGCCCCAGTGGAACACAGCCCTCCACTAAAAGAAAACTGATTCCCAATCAGATGCAAAAGTAACCATCTGGTCAATCGCCCAATATCCGCGATTGCCGCAATACCCCACAATCAACAACCCAGTCTCACAACCGACCTCCGGTCAACCGCCCAATATCCGCGGTCGCCGGAATAACCCACAATCACAATCATGTCCCACATCCGACATCTGGTCAACCGCCTACTATCCGCGGTTGACACAAAACCCTCTAGTCCATAATCATGCCCTGTCACCAATGTCCTATAACCGACATCCGGTCAACCGCCCAATATCCGCGGTCGTCGCCAAAATCCATAATCCATAATCCAGGCCCCGGGTACACAATCCCAACCCCTGCTCAAACCCGAGCAACAAATACCACCAGACTAACGAAAGGAGAAAAGAAACAAACAAGGTTTCTCCTAAGTCAAGTTCCAGCATGAAAGTGTAGCGATAAAAGATGGCCTATCTGGATGTCCATACAAGCATGCATATGTCCTCATGAAAGATAAAGATAGTGCGACAAATAATGGCTCCACATGTGTAACAATCAATAGCTCCGCATAGATATAACCATCATGAAAAATCGTTGTCCAACGACACATGTTTAAAATTCACAATTTTTCCTCACCTATATCATCCACCTATGCATGTCATAAAGTCCTCGAATAGTACCAACCACTAACAGGATAATCATATAGTCCAAAATAAATATTCCATTCCACATGCAAGGTTAAACGCTAACATAGCAATCCATACAATCATGTACAAGTCCCAACCACTATCAGATATCCACAATAGTATTTTCCATATGATAGGCTCACAATTTTATATCACTTAAGCATGCATGTCCAAATAAAGGGATCACTCTAATATCCCTAGTGAGCATGTCAAAATAGAGGTAAACAACAACCACCCACCTCGATCGCTAATTCCAAGTCCAAAAAGTGCTCCAGGCCAAAAGCTAAACTGCCGCGATCACTGAACAAGAATTACCCCAAAACATACAATTAAACTCAACACATGCTGTCCCAAAGCTAACAGTCCAAATATGCCCTGTTTTTACCTGCGAGGAGTGCCCAGAAAAATCCAAGAAAAATACTCTCACGCTCCTCGCGACGAACCCGTCGAAACGAGTACCTGCACGCTCAAATCCGACTTTCCTACACTGAGAAACAAATCCGACAATGGGACCACCCCAAAATAATCTGCTCTCAAAAACTGTAGCACTAATTCCTGTAAACAGAGATTTCTCACCTTCGAAAAATATTCAGGAAATTCCAAGAAAATTTGGGGATATTCCTCGTGATGTGTAGATGCAAAACGCCTCTTGAATCACCCCAATCCGATGCCTGTGCGCGAAGATAACCTCAAAATACTGCAGCACTGTCCAAAACTCCGCCCCAGAAAATGAGGTCACAAGATGATCCAAAAAACCCATGAAAGCTCGGAATGGGAAAAACCAGCAAACACGGGAAACGTAGCCCTACCTGTCTTGAAGCCAACGGCGCAAGAATCGCCTCAATCGGAGGTCGGAGTAAGCCGGGGGAGCCCTCGCACCAAAATGTGACGAAGAAGATCAAAAACAAACAAGCGTCACGCGGCACCGTAAAAATGCAAACCTCGGGATGCGTGCCGCAGAAAAATCCTGGAATCCACAGTTGGAATCGCCACAAGGAGAGGAAGAGATCTTGTGAAGGTTGCACAGAGAGATGAGGAGCAGAAAAAGAGTTCCAGCAAGAAGTTCGGGCTCTATTTATAGGCCCACAAAAACAAATCCAAGAATTCCGGATTTGTCCCAACTTCCGGGCGTAGGCCCACTTTCGGGCGCCCGGAAGCCCCACGGGCCGGCCCGCGACGAGCGCCCGGAACGCCCGGAGGCCGCCACGTCGCCCCGAACAGGCAACAGCCTAACCCGCCGCACACGAGACGCCACGTGGCCCCTCCCAGTCAACGTGGGTTGGTGGCGCCCGCGAATCAGCGGGCGCCACGTGGCCCGCACTAACCGCCCCGACCAACCCTGGCGCGCCGCCTAGCACGCCGCCTGACGACCCTGCCAGGCAAGGTTCCCGAGGCCACCTCCCGCGCCTCGGTGAACCCCGCCTCCTGAGCCCGCCAACAGGAAGCTGCCACGTGTCCCTGCACCGGGTTCATGCACCCGCGCGGGGAACTCCGTGGACCGCGCACCCAGCGCCAGCCAACCGGGGGTCGACACGTGTCTCCCGCCCGAAACCCTGCACCCAGTTCAAAACCCTGCACCGCCGCACGAAAGTCTTGGACCGTGCCCACTGAACCAAGCCAATCGCCAGCTGCCACGTGTCCAACGCGCTCCGTGCACCGCGCGCCTGCCTGCGCGCCCGCGCGCCTGCCCGCGCGCTGCCCACACCCGCAGCGCTGCCCGCGGCCGCTCCGCCGCCTGCCCGAGCCCGTCCGCCGCTGCCCGCCGCCGCCGTCGCTAGCCCGCCGGCTGCCGGAGTTACTGTTCCGGCGTGAACATTAACCAGTGCTCAAAAATCACAAGTGGGTAGTCCGTTTTAAAACCGTTTTCCCGCGCACTTGAATCTGAATTTGCTGTCCGATTTGCCAAATTCTAACTCCAAAATTTGCCGAAGGCACCCGGAAAGGCGTTCTTTGTCCAAACTTCGCGCTGAGTCCATTTTTAATAATCTGCTTCGCGCGAAACCACATCTAAAGATCCGACGGAGTCCACTGATCACCCACGTGATCCATTAAGCCCGAAGTCCGCCACTTATGTCCAATTGGTGCACGAACACCACCAACACACAGTACAGGCTCCCCAGAATGTCAACAATGACATCTACCACAGCTCTGCAGAGATCCAGGTCATCACACTTGTTGTCGTTGCTTGTCGTGAATTCCGGTGTCGCAGGAGGAGATACCGACTGTGGCACAAACACCGTCCCAACCGAACTAAAATTGTCTTCAGTTCGATTGTATCCGAGGCCGAATTTGTTTATTTGACCAAGACCAAGCAATTTATCCAACTTGCTCCTTCCAGAAGAGAATTGCTTTAAATCATCCTTGAGTTGGAAATGGTCTCTGTCATTTCCATTTTTTCCTGTCAGCCTCGCCGTAGAGCTTAAAGAAGTAATTCGCTTTGTTCACCATATCTACATAATTCTTCTCGAAATGCTCATTGGACTCTTGAAGGGAAACATTTACTTTGATCAGATTATCCCTTTTCACTTCAAGAGCGTTTGAGAGAGAAGTTGCCCTTTTTGCTTCTTCTTCGAGATCCTGCAATCTCCCTCTCAAACTCTTGTTTTGCTTTGCCAGTTTCTTTGAATCCCTCAAAAGCTTATGGTAGGCAAGAGCAAAATCTTCACCTTCAGAATTACTCGATTCGTCGTCCGTTGCAGTTTTTCAACCTGGGAGAAGTTGGACAATGAATCGGATGTACTTGCCATTAAGCATATGAAGGGTGAAGATGTGGACGCGTGGAATGCCGTTGCGTTGCTCTCTTCATCACTTGAAGATGACTCATTTGACGTTGAGGTGTCATCCCAAGTGACGGCTTGCATCGCCTTCTTCTTTGACGGATTCTTATTTGGACACTCCGTTGAGATATGGCCGTATCCTCGGCACTTGAAGCATTGGACTTGTCCTCTGAGCTTTTCTTATCCTTTGAAAAACTTCTTGCTTTCTTGACTTGTGGCTTGAAAAACCTTTGCCTTTCTTCCACTTTCCGAAGGATGAGGTTTTACTTGAATTACCCTTCGAAAGTTTCGGCGAAAATTTCTTGTCAAGAGAGCAAGCTGCTTCTCAAAGTCCTCCATAGATAGGTTCTCGTCATCGTCTGAGGAGGATGAATCCGCGTCTTCTTCTTTTGTTGTTTTCAACGCAAAACCTGAAGACTTAGAAGAGATGCTTTTCCAGAAGAATAGTTAGTAGGAATGTCATTTCATATGTTTGTAATGAACCAACTAATTCTTCTACACGGATTTCGTCCGGGTGTTTAATAGTTTCAATGGCCGTAACCTGGAACGAAATCTTTCAGGAAGAGTTCTTAAGATCTTTCTTACAATTTTAAATTCTGGAATCTTCTCTCCCAAGTTAGCACATGAGTTTACGATGTCTTGCAATCGTGTATAGTAGTCTGTGAAGATTCATTTTCTGCCATGAAAATAGAGTCAAACTTGCTCGTAAGCATTTGCAGTTTTTGAATCTTCACAAGGTTAGTTCCCTCATGTGTAACTTGAAGAACATCCCAGATTTCTTTCGCAGTCTCACATGCCGAGACGCGAGAGAATTCAGTTTGAGACAAGGCATTAAATAAGCATTAATTCCTTTGCCATTGTAAGAAGATAATCTATCTCTTCCTTGGTCCATTTCGACCTAGGTTTGATGGTGTGAACATCAACAATAATTTCAGTTGGATTAGACCATCCTAACTCGATTGATTGCCACACCCGTTCGTCGATGGAAATAAAAAGGCTTTCATCCGTACTTTCCAGTAGGCATAATTTGTTCCATCGAAAAACGGAGGTCTGTTGATGTTTCCACCTTCAACCATTGTTTACAACCCTATTCCCTCTCTGATACCACTTGTTGGGTTATGTATAATATGGATCTAAATAGGGGAAAAAAAACCTAGAGGGGGGTGAATAGGTGTAAACAATAAACACTCAAAAATCGTTGCGCAATAAAACCCAATGCGGAAATAAAATAACACGCAAGATTTTTACGTGGAAAACTCCAAACCGGAGTAAAAAACCACGGGACCGATAACACGGTGAAATCCACTAGAATTATAACACGTACAAAGGTGATATACCGTACTCACAGACGACTCAACCTTTTTCCATACGCTCCTAGTTGATCTTCTCCGCTCGCTCCGCAACGCTACTCGAATCCACGATTAGCGTCCAACGCCAAATCCACGACGTCTGACCGAATCCACGGTCTTCACCCAGTAGCACGTCTCGAATCCACGAACGTACCTCGCTCCGAATCCATGAGACCGGTAGCACCTTGAATCCACAAGGCCACGCGAGTCCACGCACCGATTTTGGAGAAATCGTTGTTTTTGGGTGGTGATGATCCGCCGAATACTTAGATTAGAAATAGATCGGAAATACCATCTAAGTATTCATTGATTTGATTCTACTCAAAATTTGAGTATGAAAACCTAGAATCAAATCAATCAATATAGATGAAGAAACATAGGATTAAATCTATTGATTTCCTTTCTTCTCTATATGTGGATTTATATGGCCGTCTTTTGATTTGTTCGGCTTTTATGGCTTATGCGGCTTACCCTAGAAAAAGAATCATAGGGTTTATTTATAGGTTAGAAACCGTTGGAAAGGATAAGAATCAAAAACTAACCTTTTCTGGAATTTTACAGGACGACGATCCGGATCGGATTTACGGCGATCCGGACTGTCGTAACGAAACAGACAATTTCCAGAAAAACAAAGGTTCGGGATCCGGATTGAAATGCCTGATCCGGACTGTTCATACATTTCAGCAAAAACCAATGTTCGGGATCCGGATCAGAAATGGCTTGGATCCGGATTGGATTTGCGTATGAACCAACACCCTTCGGGATCCGGACTGCCGTGTCTGATCCGGATCCTGAACATGTCCCATGTCCAGTTTTTATTTTTATGCAATTAAAAATTCATCCAAGTGTTTCTACACTATAAGAAGTATTCGGATCACCAAAATTAATTAGTTAAACATACCTGATCCTTTTGAATTCTTCTTCTTGAGATTGAGTTATATGATCCAAACTTCTTCATCTTCAATCTTCAAGACATAATACTTTCACGAAATGCGTCCAAAACAAATTCCTTAACAATCTCCCCCTTTGGCGTTTCGTGACAAATACAAATCCACTTAAGAAAAATTTAAAAAGATATTTTTTTTCTATCACCATACAACAAAATGTTGGTTTTTTATATATAGGATCCACAAGGATCTAAATAGGTACTATCAAACAACTAGAGGGGGGGTGAATAGGTGTAATACTTATAAAACAAATCTCAGTGCAAAATAAAAACCAATGCGGAAAATAAAAACAGCACACCGAGATATACGTGGAAACTCCAATCCAGGAGAAAAACCACGGGACCAACACGCAATAACAATCCACTAAGAATAGAAGAATAACAAGGTGATTACCGACTCCACGGACTCAAACCCCTCCTTCAGCTTCTTCGGACCTTGCGCTGACCGGTTGGATATCCACGCAATAACAATCCCTAAGAAAAGAAGAATAACAAGGTGATTACCGTCTCCACGGATTTAACCCCTCCTTCAATTTCTTGGACCTCGCGCTCCACCGATTGCACGTCCACTGCACACGTTCGAATCCACGAACGCCACTCGAATCCACGAGCACACGTTTCGAATCCACGAAACGCCTTTAGCACACCGAATCCACGATGCCACGTCGAATCCACGACGCAAACTCAGTCGATAAGAATATTGACTTCGATGGTGATCCTTTGCTTAGATTCTCATTGAGGAACCGTAGAAGAAATCTCTAAGCAAAGATTAGATCAATTCGACAAAAGATATGTTCTTGAAAGAACCGTCGAATTGACCTAAAAGAGGCTATAAAGAAGAACGATAAAAACCTAGCCTCTAGGGTTGCTCTCAAGTGTTTTATAATTGATCGGCCGTAGCTCCCACGTTTTTGAGAAACCCTAAATGTCTATTTATAGTTTAGAAACCTTTGGAAAGAGATAAGAATCAAAAACTTACCTTATCTGGAAATTTTCAGGACGGCGATCCGGATCGGATTTACTGCGATCCGGATCGTCGTAACGAGTTGACGATTCCAGAAAAAACCAGGGTTCGGGATCCGGATTGAAATGCCCGATCCGGATCGTTCATGTATTCAGCAAAAACCCATGTTCGGGATCCGGATCGAAATGACCTGGATCCGGATCGGATTTGCCATGAACAAGCACCCTTCGGGATCCGGATTGGACTGTCTGATCCGGATCCTGAACATGTCCCATGTCCAGTTTTTGATTTTATGCAATTAAAATTCATCCAAGTGTTTCTACACTATAAGAAAGTATTCGGATCACCAAATTATTTAGTTAACCATACCTGATCCTTTTGAATACTTTCTTCTTGAGATTGATGTAACTGATCCACAATTCTTCAACTTCAATCTTCAAGACTCAAGACACTGAGTGTCAACTTGAGCTCTTGTTGAATCTTCTCTAAGTCTTTGATTGCTGATTGACAATTTGATCCCTTTAAGACTCCGACTCAACTCACTGACTTGACTCACGAAATATGCCAAACCAAAATGCCGTAACACAAAAATTTGCCAATGGAGATCCAAAATTAACCTTAGATAAACTCCTAAAACAGACTCTGAGGGGAACTAGACATAATTCACTTTCTGCAAAAGAACATCATTCTTGACAAAAGAGATCTTAGATAACTTCAGAATATTTAGCATTCAAAACCTAACAGATAGAGTTTTATACTCACCAAGACATTCACGAATTCAGATATGTAATAAGATCCCAATCAAACATCGACATATCTTCTAAGCAATAAAATTCAAAATGTCATAACTTTATTAGTAATCAAACAACTTGTTAGTAATATTACATGCCCAAATAGTTACTCGAATAGTTATCGATACATGCATGCAATCACAATACAAAACCAAAGTTGTGGATACTTACCTTCAAGTTGAGGTTATACTTACCTCCATCGTCAAGTTTCTCACAGTCTCAAGCATTGTAAAGTAA
>JAQNDB010004440.1:0-23796 GCA_029204045.2 Tillandsia leiboldiana
CGGGACCTCACAGAACAGCTCGTACATCTGGGCCATCTGAGCTTGTAGCCTGGCAACACCAGCTCTGCTGGCCCTGCCCGAACTCCTCCTGTCGGGCTCAGGGACTCGGGCTGAGAACGCATCAACATCTTACGGCGCGGAGGCATCCTACCAAGAAACCACCTCGATCTAATTCCTCCCCACACGACCCATCTAAAGCGAAAGTCAAAGACATCCCCATATTTGCTGTGACTTAGTGTCTGCAGCCACATAAAACGGTTCCCAGAAATTGGGCATGTCGACCATCTTCTCCTCACTCGAAGAGTCAAACAAAATCAACGACTTTCGCAAGAACATCCTCTCGCCACCCTAATTAACCTAGGGTCTACCAAAAAGCTAGGGTTTCCTAAGATCCCACTAACTATAGCCCTAAGCCTCTATAACAAACTTAAGCTGTCACGCCACGGACCCCGGGCTCGCCACAGAATCCGCCGGCACACGGGATTTCCCAGTACACGAGCGCGCTGTAACCTGCTCCGATATAATATGCCAATAAGGAGCATAATCCGAGTAAAGTAAAGAACCCACATAGTATCTCACCTGGAACTACAAATAAAGTTGTAATAGAGTACAATAATCTCTCAGCTCACACAATAGTACAACCCGCTTGCGGAACATACCAAATAAAAGGAGAATACCACAGTCCAGTGAGGAGTACAGCGTCTATTGACAGCTCGCAATCTCACAGAGATCTATCTATTCGGGCGACCCCTTACCGCGATCCGCTGCCGAAGGCTAGCACTCCTGCGATGACGCTGCAAAATAAAGGAGAAGAAAGAAACAGAAAATAACAATGGTAGGTGAGACTACCAGATAAACATCCGCCTCCCCTATGGGTAAGACCTCAACTCTGACGCACCCACTAGACTACTAGAGGCAAAAGGGAAAGGGGAAGTGGTAAAATACATAGGGTAGGCTGAAACAGGAAAACACCACTACTATGCTGTCAAACTGTATGCATGCATCAGAAATGGTATCTGGTCCAAATAAACCCAATCTAGACACCAGTAACAACTGGTGCTGCCTGCTCAGCGGAATCTGCAACACACGGCTCGAAACCGCGGGATCGGCTCGCACGGCTCGCATCCCAACATAAGTATCAGACCGGCACACACGGCTGTGTCTGAAAATGCCCACCTCCGAGTGGCACCGAGGGGAGCGACCCACACGAGTAAAGCATCTCTTCATCATATCTCAAGTATCTCTGTACACATATCTCAATATAGCAGGACTGGATCATAACTATGATCAAAGTGGTAAACTCCATCCACTACAGAAACCCAATCCCCAGCTGATGCAATAACCAGGCTCAACCCCAATCTGATGCAAGGGTAAACATCTGTCGACCGCCTACTGTCCGCGGTTACCGCAATACCCCACAAATCCACAATCTAATGCAATCTCGACTACACTATCCCAAACCCCTGCTCACACTTGAGCAACAAGCCTCTGGATGCACAGGACAACAATGAAACTGTACAAATCCCAAGATGATAGTGAGCAATAAATAGTGGCTAACTAGATGAGCAAGAAAGCATGCATTATTAAAAGCTGTAGAAAAGTGTCAAATATTTATTTTAAAAAGATGATTGTTATAAAAGTTATTGCATGCGAGATTATAGCCTTTGTCCCAATCACAGTGTCCCAATATAAGTTATCTGTGGGGTTATTATTAAATTTTAGGAGAGTTCGTCCCAGCGGTTCTCATCAATTGTCCTCTTAGTTGTTCCATGGTTCTCATCAATTGTCCTGTTAGTTTGTCCTGTGTTTTCCTGTTAGTTTGTCCCAATGGTTTTCATCAATTGTATTTTAGGGGAGTTCTAATAATCCCAGTGAGCTTGTCAAAAATGAGGTAAGCAACAACCGCCCACCTCGAGCAGCTCAAACTACACCCCAGCAAGCCTCCTAGCTGTCCACAGTCCTTAGATCCTGCAAATCAGGCACAGCCGTTCAATATAAATCCCAAACAGCACGGGAAAAGAGGAGTTTTTTTCACCTCTAAACAATGCTCAGGAAAATCCAGAAAAGTTACGATTGCGTTCCTCGCGAAGAGTAGATCAAATCGACTCTTTAAACGCCTCGATCTGATGCTCCTACGCCAAGATAAAAATCGGAGAACTCGATGCTGTCCAGAAATTTCCACAGCAAAGAGGGGGTCAAAGAGGCCTCGGGAATCATGCCAAAAGTACGAAATGGAGCGAAGTGATCAACACGAAAATCGAAGCCTTACCTCTTAGGAACGCGCTGCCGCATAAATCGTCCAAAAATTCCTCCTGGTTAGCCCACAGGGAATTTTTGACTGAACTGCGACGGAAAATGGGCTGAAAAAGAAAACCGTCGCAGTGCGCCGCGTCGCAGATAACTCGCTAACAGTAACTCCAGAAATTCTGAAATTTTTGAGGAGAGAGAGAAGAGAGAGAGAGAAACAATTTTCCAACGGGGCCCAACCTCTGATTCTCTCTCTACGGCACAGAAATCGAGGTGGGGAATGAGAGGGAAGGGCGATTCCTATTTATAATGGGCCAGGGAATCTCCCACACGAGATCCGGGCAGAACAGGAAACAGCGAAAAGAGCCAACCAAAACGCGCCACGCGTCCACAAACAGGAAACAGCCTGTGCAAGCCCACTCAAAAATCTGCCACGTGTCCACGTGGTGCACGTGCCTGCTCCGCGCTCCGGGTTTTCCGAGAAAATGTCGGCCAAAGGGGTGCTTGCCACGTGTCACCTTCCCACATGTCTTATAGAAGCGGCCGCCGTACCAATGGGGAAGCGCCACGTGGCAACACGGATCTTTGGTGCTCCCGGTGCAGGGCAAGCCCATGGACCCCGCACCAGCGCCTCCTGCCGCACCTGCCCGCGCCTGCCCGTGCTGCCCGCGCCGCGCGCCGCCGCTTCTTGCCTTGCTCCGCCGCCGCGCCGCCGCCCGCCGGTGGCCGCCGTTGCCGGAACAGTAATTCCGGCAACCGGAGTTACTGTTCCGGCCGGGAACAGTAACTTTTTGCCGAAAAAAAATAAGTAAATATACCATTTTGATCGTTTTCGCGTACTGAGTCTAGATCCGCCGTCCGTTTCGCCAATTCTCATCCGAAATTTTGCCGAAAGCTCCCGGAAAATCCCATTTGCTCCGATTTTCATGCCGAGTCTATTTTAAATGTCCAATTTGTTACGGCATTTTGGTGTTGGCATATTTCGTGAGTCAAGTCAGTTGAGTCGGAGTCTTAAAGGGATCAAATTGTCAATCTGCAATCAAAGACCTAGAGAAGATTCAACAAGAGCTCAAGTTGACACTCAGTGTCTTGAGTCTTGAAGATTGAAGTTGAAGATTTGTGGATCAGTTACATCAATCTCAAGAAGAAAGTATTCAAGAGGATCAGGTATGTTTAACTAAATAATTTTGGTGATCCGAATACTTTCTTATAGTGTAGAAACACTTGGATGAACTTTTAATTGCATAATAATCAAAAACTGGTGCTCGGACATGTTCAGGATCCGGATCAGAGCCAACGATCCGGATCCCGAAGGTTGTTGCTTCATACAAGACTTCGATCCGGATCCATGCAATTTCCGATCCGGATCCCGAATGTTAAGTTTTCTGATTTGTATGAACGATCCGGATCGGGCAATGCAATCCGGATCCTGAACCCTTGGTTTTTCTGGAATCGTCTATCTCGTTACGACGATCCGGATCGCAGTAAATCCGATCCGGATCGCCGTCCTGAAAATTTCCAGATAAGGTATGTTTTTGATTCTTATCTCTTTCCAAAGGTTCTAAACTATAAATAGACACTTAGGGTTTCTCAAGAACGGGGGTTCTCTACCGATTAATTTATAAAACACTTGAGAGCAACCCTAGAGGCTAGGTTTTCATTGTTCTTCTTAATAGCCTCTTTTAGGTCAATTCGACGGTTCTTTCAAGAACAGATCTTTTGTCGAATTGATCTAATCTTGCTTAGAGATTTCTTTTACGGTTCCTCAATGAGAATCTAAGCAAAGGATCACCATCGAAGTCAATATTCTTATCGACTGAGTTTGCGTCGTGGATTCGACGTGGCATCGTGGATTCGGTGTGCTAAAGGCGTTTCGTGGATTCGAAACGTGTGCTCGTGGATTCGAGTGGCGTTCGTGGATTCGAACGTGTGCAGTGGGCGTGCAAAATCGGTGGAGCGCGAGGTCCAAGAAACTGAAGGAGGGGTTAAATCCGTGGAGACGGTAATCACCTTGTTATTCTTCTTTTCTTAGGGATTGTTATTGCGTGGATATCCAACCGGTCGGCGCAAGGTCCGAAGAAGCTGAAGGAGGGGTTTGAGTCCGTGGAGTCGGTAATCACCTTGTTATTCTTCTATTCTTATTGGATTGTTATTGCGTGTTGGTCCCGTGGTTTTTCTCCTGGATTGGAGTTTCCACATAAATCTCGGTGTGCTGTTTTTATTTTCCGCATTGGTTTTTATTTTGCACTGAGATTGAGTTTTTAAGTATTACACCTATTCACCCCCCCTCTAGTTGTTTGATAGTACCTATTTAGATCCTTTGGGATTAATAACTCTACAATTGGTATCAGAGCGGGTTTTAGGTTTATCTATCATGATGGGTGAAAGTGGTAATATTTATAGACCTCCTCTTTTTGATGGGACTAATTATGCTTATTGGAAAGTGCGGATGAGAGCTTTTCTCATCGCAATTGATGAGCGGGTATGGCAAACCGTGGAAGACGGTTGGGTGCATCCTGTTGAGGAAGTAGGAAATTCTACTACCCCAAAACCTCGCTCTAGATGGTCCAAAGAGGAATTTGAAAGATCTTCTTACAATGGGAAAGGTATGAACGCTTTATTTAATTCTCTTTCCTCGACTGAGTTCACACGAATTTCCGCGTGTGAAACCGCGAAGGAAATTTGGGATATTCTCAAAATTACACATGAGGGTACTAATCTTGTAAAAATTCAAAAGCTCCAGATGCTTACAAGTCAATTTGACTCTATTCATATGGAAGAGTATGAATTGTTTACAGATTATTACACTAGACTTCAAGATGTAATAAATACATGTGCTAATTTAGGAGAAAAGATCCCGGAGTCGAAAATTGTAAGAAAGATACTTCGGACTCTTCCGGAACGGTTTAGGGCAAAGGTAACCGCCATTGAAACCGTTAGTCATCCGGATGAGATGAGTATAGAGGAATTAGTAGGTGCTTTGCAAACTTATGAAATGACTTTTCCTACTAATCAAGTTTCTTCCAAATCTTCTTCTAAGCTTACAGGTATTGCATTCAAATCAACAAAGGAAGAAGATAGCGAATTAAGTTCCGACGATGAAATCTCTTTTGCCGATTTTGAAGAACAATTGGCGCGGATAGTAAAGAAATTTCGTCGGAAGTTTTGGAAGAATCGAACCGATGGATCTTCATCCACGAAATCTTCTAAAGGATCATCGGGTTCTAAATCCTCTAATCTCAACAGCTTTGCAAAACCCTCTAAAGAAAAAGAGAAAGATGATTCGAAGGGGAAATCCAATGCTATCGATGCAAAGGCTACGACCATTTTTCAACGGATTGTCCTTCTCCGAAATCATATAAAAAGAGGGCTTTGCAAGCAAAAACTTGGGACGATTCTACTTCTAATGAATCGACCTCAAGTAAAGGGGAAAAAATCGTTGCTTCTCATGCCTCTCATTTTCCCTCTTCTAATAATTGCTTATCATCTTTAGTCACTGACTCTACTCCTTTGATTTTGTATAAAACATCAACAACCGGCGGAGAGTCATCAAGTGAGGGGGAGTCGGACGAGGAAGAACTCGTTGAGGCATATCAACAACTTCTTGCGGAATCTAAGAAGATGGCCAAACATATCAAGAAGTTGAGGAAGCAACGACTTGAGAATCAAGACGAGAATCATGCTTTAAAGATAAAACTTCATGATCTCGAGGAGGAACAAGGACGTTTATTGAATAACAATAAAATCCTCCAAGAAAAGCTAAACCAATCGGAGACAAACGCTAAATCATATACGGACAAGATTGGTTTTCTAGAAAAACAGTTTGAGGAGATTCATGTCACCAAGCAGCTTTGACCAAGCAAGTTCATGAACTTAAATCCGACATACAAAGGCTTTCAACTGGTTCCAAGAAACTTGATTGTATGTCCGGATTAGGTCAATCAAGCAAGGTTGGTTTGGGATTTTAAAAAGAACCAAACTGTGAAGGCTTCAAGTTCCACAACTAAATTGAAAGGAAGAACTTGTCACCTATGTGGACTTGAAGGACATTTGGTGAAGGATTGCCCGAAAAAGGGAAAGAAGAATTCTTCGGCAACTTCATCTACGGAGCGAACTCAACGGAATCAAAAGACACATCAAGTCAAAGGAGTTCACTCAACCCACCAAAGGTCCGAGCCACAACATCAATCATACAAGTGGATCATTGCGAGGCAAAGACCTAAGGTGGACCAACAGTCAAAGCGGACAACCCCCGGCCACAACGAATCAAGACAACCCAAAATCCAGCGATTTTGGATTCGGAAAGGTGATATCTTTCCTTGTCTTAAGTTCTAAATAGCTTATGACTGTATGTAATGCTTTGATTGGTTTTCCCTTCATATCTTTCTTAATCTTTGCATTACATGTTTTTCAATGCTCTTCGTTTTTATACTTTGTTTTTGAACAAAAGGGTTTTACTGAACAAGTGCATTGAATAAAAAGGGCTTCACTTTTATTCACTCCAAATTAATTTTATTTGGATTATCAACTTTACTCCTTAATCATAATCTTGAAGATACTTCATTATAGGAGTTTTTGATATTATAAGCATCAAATTTTAGAAATCATGTGTGATCTTTAGATGCTTAATCTATCTCGGTTGTGTGAATTCATTGTGATAAACGTGAGACAACCGATAGACTAAAATTTGGGATATAATTCTTTCACGTAAGAGATTGCATTCTTACAAGGGTATTGAAATAATTTGCAAAAGATGTGGAAAGAGTTACATCCGAAAGGAGTGTGAAAACTACCACCACATGCTGGAAAGAGCTGCCACCCCGGTCGTCCGGTTTGTGTGTGAAGCTACCACATGTTATGGATGCTTGATAGTATTTTATGAGAAAATCTTTAGTTGAAGCATTTGGAGATTTATATGCAAAACTCTTATATTTTGAACAATCTCCTGGTTGGTATAAGGTGGGATAGTTGAAAGATGCTCAAAGAGCCACCCTTAGGTATTTTAGTGATTATCTCAATTTGAAAGGGTAGAATTCAAGATTGATGTCGTTTGGAAATCTCCGTATGTCATCTTTGTAAATCCGTTACATCTTGATAGACTTTGGATCTCAAGATTATTTTTGATGACTTGTGTTTGATGAATATAACATGAAAAATGGTTTATAATGTTTTACCTTTATTTTTCATGATTTTGGAGTAAATCTTTTTAATTTTGTGAAATTAATTGGATTGAATGACATCTGTGTGAATTCACTGTTTAAAGCACTTAAATTGATTTCTTGATGGAATACAAATCGGTATTTGAAAAGATTCTAAAATCTGGATTTGTTTCAAGAAATTATTTGATTTTTGCTTTCTGGTACAGGTACGGAATCTGCATTTTTGTTATATACCAGAACTGAGCTTTTATCTCTCTTTCTCTATGAACTAATATTGTTAGTGATTTCCTTTTGTCTAGTATGTTCACTGTTTGACAATTTGTGACAAAAAGGGGGAGAAGAGAAATGACGGAGATGAGATCATCAAGAGAGGACAAACGAATCGAAATTGAAAAATGGGGGAGAACGGAAAATGATGATCGTACCACAAAGGGGGAGAACATAGATGCTCAAGAACATGGAGAATATGTTAGAGATGCTCAAGATAGGGGGAGACAAAGAAAAATTGAAAGAGCCGAAAAACAAAAGAACCAAAAGGAAGACGGATCAAATGCAGGATTCTAATTTCTAACGACTAACGTTTGATTTCGTTTGGAGTTTTGTTTTGCAGGAATTACATCACTTTAAGACTCCAAGTCCTAAGTCATAGAGTATGTTCTAAGACTGTTTGGTTCAAATGTAATTTTGTATTTATTGGATCTTTCACGCAAAGAAAATCAATGTTTTGGTGATGACATTGAGTTTCGATTTTTTGGTTTAAGATGAGTGACTTGAGCGCTTTTATGTATTTTTGGGTTTTGTCACGAAATTGCCAAAGGGGGAGATTGTTACGGCATTTTGGTGTTGGCATATTTCGTGAGTCAAGTCAGTTGAGTCGGAGTCTTAAAGGGATCAAATTGTCAATCAGCAATCAAAGACCTAGAGAAGATTCAACAAGAGCTCAAGTTGACACTCAGTGTCTTGAGTCTTGAAGATTGAAGTTGAAGATTTGTGGATCAGTTACATCAATCTCAAGAAGAAAGTATTCAAGAGGATCAGGTATGTTTAACTAAATAATTTTGGTGATCCGAATACTTTCTTATAGTGTAGAAACACTTGGATGAACTTTTAATTGCATAATAATCAAAAACTGGTGCTCGGACATGTTCAGGATCCGGATCAGAGCCAACGATCCGGATCCCGAAGGTTGTTGCTTCATACAAGACTTCGATCCGGATCCATGCAATTTCCGATCCGGATCCCGAATGTTAAGTTTTCTGATTTGTATGAACGATCCGGATCGGGCAATGCAATCCGGATCCTGAACCCTTGGTTTTCTGGAATCGTCTATCTCGTTACGACGATCCGGATCGCAGTAAATCCGATCCGGATCGCCGTCCTGAAAATTTCCAGATAAGGTATGTTTTTGATTCTTATCTCTTTCCAAAGGTTTCTAAACTATAAATAGACACTTAGGGTTTCTCAAGAACGGGGGTTCTCTACCGATTAATTTATAAAACACTTGAGAGCAACCCTAGAGGCTAGGTTTTCATTGTTCTTCTTAATAGCCTCTTTTAGGTCAATTCGACGGTTCTTTCAAGAACAGATCTTTTGTCGAATTGATCTAATCTTTGCTTAGAGATTTCTTTTACGGTTCCTCAATGAGAATCTAAGCAAAGGATCACCATCGAAGTCAATATTCTTATCGACTGAGTTTGCGTCGTGGATTCGACGTGGCATCGTGGATTCGGTGTGCTAAAGGCGTTTCGTGGATTCGAAACGTGTGCTCGTGGATTCGAGTGGCGTTCGTGGATTCGAACGTGTGCAGTGGGCGTGCAAAATCGGTGGAGCGCGAGGTCCAAGAAACTGAAGGAGGGGTTAAATCTGTGGAGACGGTAATCACCTTGTTATTCTTCTTTTCTTAGGGATTGTTATTGCGTGGATATCCAACCGGTCGGCGCAAGGTCCGAAGAAGCTGAAGGAGGGGTTTGAGTCCGTGGAGTCGGTAATCACCTTGTTATTCTTCTATTCTTATTGGATTGTTATTGCGTGTTGGTCCCGTGGTTTTTCTCCTGGATTGGAGTTTCCATGTAAATCTCGGTGTGCTGTTTTTATTTTCCGCATTGGTTTTTATTTTGCACTGAGATTGAGTTTTTAAGTATTACACCTATTCACCCCCCTCTAGTTGTTTGATAGTACCTATTTAGATCCTTTGGGATTAATAACTCTACACAATTTCGTTTCTACAAGCTCTGTTTCACCGAATAAGCTCCCTACAGTCACTGTTTAATGTTGCACAGTTCCTGCGGGAGTCCGGATCATCACACGAGTCGCAGTATCGACCCCGGGGCGTGACAGATTAGGTTGGTATCAGAGCTTAGGGATAGGTCAGTTGGGACTGTAGAAACCCTAGGCTTGTGGTTGGACCATAGGATGACTTCGTGAGAGTCGTGACTTTTGGCGAGAGTTCTGATTGGGTCTTATACCTCTCCCAAGTGATGGGACGAGTGATTGGCATGTTTATTCTCCTAAGCAATTATGTTGGCTGCAGACAACATAATGTGGTGGAACGGTTGACATGCTCTAGACTTTCGCCGGATTGGGTCGAGTTTTGTTTTGTGCTGTGGTGCAGTTTGTCGTGGTGACCGGTGTCTCCCCAACGCGTTGTGCTGATTGGTGTGCACTCGTTGCAGCAGTTGAGCCTGAGCGGATTGTTTTGGGCCGGATACCCGGATTGAGGTCAGAGAGCTCCGGACCCAGATGACAGGATTGTCAGAGGCTTATCAGCGGCAGAGTGAGCAGCTGGTTTGGGTGACACAGTTGTCGGAGCAGTAGGCAGCCCGACAGTGCTTTTCTCCTGAGACTACCTGGTTGCAGTATCCTCAGCGGCAGTGATTTCTGTGGCGCCGATGGAGCGAGTAGCCCCCTCCGTGCCAATTTTTAGTGCCAAGGCACCGAGGCGGGGTGGATAGCTGACAGCTGATGAGCTATGGGACACCAATGATTAGATGAGCCAATTTTGGCAGATAAACCACCGCGATTCGTGGAATTTAGTTGGAGCCTTTGGAGGCAAAATCGTGGTTGGTGGTGATGGAGTGATCAACTGAGAGCCTCCCTGTGCTAGAGAGTTTATGCAGTTGTTGAACTGCGCGCTCCAGGTTTCGAGGGACGAGGCGCATAGGATATGTGTGACTGGGAGTGGATTGCGCCAGGATACCTTTTAGTTTATTTGATCCCTCCGTTTTGAATTTTGGATGCCTCGATGGAGTAGGCATTGTGTGTGGAGCGTGGCATTGCAGTTCCTTTGGATAGGGATCTGCTGCCAGAGGGAAGTTCTGGATAGAGGCGCTTGGCGCTAGGTGTTGTAGGACTGATCGGCCGGCAGAGGCATTCTCGTTTTCCTTTCCCAGATGGTGGATATCCTTGTGGACGGATTATGTAAAGCTTACCCAAGGGAATGTTACCCTTTGTGATTGATAACATGCATGTTTGGCGTACAATATATGTGATTGAGGGGTGAGCTTAGTAAGGATAATTGTATAAGGAATTGCATGAATTAATTGTGTTTTGTCATATGACGGTTGCAATAATGGATTTTCTGAGACGTCAGAGGTCGGGTGGACCCCGATGGCAGCATTAGCATCTATATCAGAGTAGCGCAGCGGTAGCGTGGATTTGTTGTCTGCGGAGGACCATATCCGTCGCCTCAGTGTGAGCAGAGGCAGAGGTCGTGCTCCCTTTGTGATTGGTCAAGGTATATTTTGGCAGGCTGAGCGACGACCACTTGCATCGAGCGGATGAATCTGTGCCGCCCGGTTGGAGGGCACCACGGTAGTGGATTGAGTTATCGCAGGTGTGATTTCATCACAGCAGTCGGAGTTAGAGCATGTTGCATTCCTGCATGGACTAGAGGTAGAGTCGTTACCAAATGCACTTGAGGTACAGGTTACTATTGGTATTGTGCAGGTGAGGAAGGCTTGTGGATCATGTCCAGTGACGTTGAGACCACGAGTTATATCCGCAGACCTATTGGTACGTGTGTCAGCTCGGTGTTTTGACCCAATGCGTGGGATTGGTTGGCACAGTGCCACATAATGTTTGACTGCGGAGAGAGAAGGCTATGACCTTCTGCGAGGCAGACAATGGAGGCTTGTTTGTTGTGACAGTTAGAGCACGCAGGTTGCAGCGACAGTGCGAGAGGTGCTTACGGCGGCACCGGGACTCAAGGATGTTCCTGTTGCCCGTGAGATCCCGGGTGTGATTCCACCTGAGCTGATGATGATGCCGCCGGTTAGGGTGATTGTTGTTGGGTTATATGAATAATAGGATCTAAATAGGGGAAAAAACACCTAGAGGGGGGTGAATAGGTGTAAACCATAAACACTCAAAAATCTTTGCGATATAAAAACCCAATGCGGAAAAATAAATAACACGCAGAGATTTTTACGTGGAAAACTCCAAACCGGAGTAAAAAACCACGGGACCGATAACACGGTGAAATCCACTAGAATTAAACACGTACAGGGTGATATACCGTACTCACAGACGACTCAACCTTTTCCATACGCTCCTAGTTGATCTTCTCCGCTCGCTCCACGACGCTTCTCGAATCCACGATGTGCGTCCAACGCCGAATCCACGGCGTCCAACGTCGAGTCCACGACGTCCGACCGAATCCACGGTCTTCACCCAGTAGCACGCTTCGAATCCACGAACGTACCTCGCTCCGAATCCACGAGAGCGGTTGCACCTTGAATCCACAAGGCCACGCGAGTCCACGCGCCGATTTTGGGGTAAATCGTTGTTTTTTGGGTGGTGATGATCCGCCGAATACTTAGATTAGAAATAGATCGGAAATACCATCTAAGTATTCATTGATTTGATTCAACTCAAAATGTGAGTATTAAAATCTAGAATCAAATCAATCAATATAGATGAAGAAACATAAGATTAAATCTAGTATTTTCTTTCTTCTCTATATGTGGATCTTAGGCCGTATATAAGATTATATATTATTATGACGGCTATTTGGATTGACGGCCTCTTTTTGGACTAACCCTAGAAAGAGAATCATAGGGTCTATTTATAGGTTAGAAACCCTTGGAAGAAAATAAGGATCAAAAACTAACCTTTTTTGGAGTTTTTACATGACGACGATCCGGATCGGAGATCGGCGATCCGGATTGCAGTAGCGAGAAAAACAGATCCCAGAAAAACGAAGGTTCGGGATCCGGATCGAAGTGCTTGATCCGGATCGTTCATACAGTTCACCAAACATCAACGTTCGGGATCCGGATTGCGAAGCCTGATCCGGATCGTTCAAATAAAATGGTAAACTCAGTGTTCAGGATCTGGATCAAGGGAAGCTACGATCCGGATTGAACTGGTGTATGAACGAACCACCTTCGGGATCCGGATCGAACAGTCTGATCCGGATCCTGAACATGTCCCATGTCCAGTTTTTGATATTTATGCAATAACAAATCCATCCAAGTGTTTCTACGCTATAAGAAGTATTCGGATCACCAAAGATATTAAGTTAAACATACCTGATCCTTTTGAATCTTCTTTCTTGAGATTGAGTTATATGATCCAACTTCCTTTACCTTCAATCTTCAAGACTTAACCGAATTCACGAAATACGCCAACTCAAATTCCGTAACAATCTCCCCCTTTGGCGATTTCGTGACAAAACATAGATCCACTCAAGAAAATTCAAAAAGATATTTTTGTTGCTATCACCATACAACAAAAATTTACAATGGAGATCCAAAATAAAATACATGAGTTAAACTCCTAAAACAGACTCTAGACTTAGACATCTGTACTCTCTGCAAAAGAAATCATTCTTGACAAAAGAAATCGTTAGATACCTCAAGAATTTTATATCATTCAAAAACCACATACAGAGATGAAGTTTATACTCATTTATACGTACCATGACATTTATACATTCAGATATATAAACTGATCATAGTTAAAACACCAACATATCTTCTATGCAATCAAAAACTAAATGTCATGTTTGTGAACATCAACTTGTTAGTTAAATTACATGCCCAAATAGTTAGTCGAATAGTTAGTCGAGGCATGCACTCAAACACAAATGAAAACCGAAAGTTGAAGTTCTACTTACCTTTCAAGTTGAGGTTATACTTACCTCTATAGTTTCAAGTTTTCTCAGTAACCATTGTATCATAGTATCATTGTTTATACTTCTCTCTCCCCCTTTTTGTCACAAAAGTTAGCCAAAAAATTACCAAAATGGAGAGAATAGTTAACAGTTCAAGTACCAGAAGTTTGAGAACAAAAACTTAAAACTAAAACTTAAAAACCTGCACAAAAAAAAGTTAAAAAAAATGAAGTTCCTGCACAAGAGAATTATTAGACAAACGATTCAAGCATCTGAATTTGAGTCATCCGAGGCGCTGTATCCCATTTTCGAGAACGTTTTCTGCATTAACTTCTTTATTGACGAGACCGTCTTAGTTAATGTGATTTGGGATGCTGTGATTATCTCGAGTTCTTCGGAGATTCGCCTCTGCTCTTTGGTGATTTGCTCTTGTTGAAAAGATAGGCGCTGTTGTTGCTTGAAAATCGAAGTTATCGATGCTTGATCATCCGCGCCGGGTGCTTGTTGAGACGGTGAGGCAGAGGTGCCGACACAAGGTTTCTTTCCAGTGGAGGGTGTCGGAGTAACATGTGGTAATTTGTGAAGTGACTTCACAATCGTTGACTCATCTATCATCCCCCAACAGTGTTGATATGATGTCGAGCTTATATCAATTTCAAACTTTTGCAAGATCCTCATGATGATTAATGGAAATGGAAGTCGCTCAGAAGGATGAGGATGCACAACATATCTTGACATTCTATTCCAAATTATGTAGGGGATGTTCATGTTCAATCCTACAGCCTCAGAGGGATGACCTATGAGATATAAGAACAGCATTCTATCCCATCTCACTAACTTGGTTTGCATGTTAGGAAGAATGTTGTAACATGTGATGAAATTAAGAAATCGGTACTCCAGTCGAAGATGTTTGGATTTTACACTTTTGCCATCAGCTGATTCAGTTCCTTCCAAACAAATTTTTCCTATCACGGTTTGCCACAAGGCATTCGTCAAACTTCTTCCCGTCAAATAGTTGATCCCCGATGTGTTGGATTCCATTCCAAGGACTTCGCCGATTAATTGCGGAGTGATTTTAAGTTTCATCCCTTGGATATTTGTATAGAAATGCATTGAGCCACGTTCATCTTCTTGAAGATGTCTTGCATTTGTGTAGAAGGTTCTTACACGATACAAGCAATACCCAAGTAATTCGGGGAATCGGCAGACTTGGATGAGATTAGCTTGCTCAATTAAAGTTCCAAACTCTGGTGAGTGATTTCGGAGAGCTTCAATGTTGACATGTCGTTCACCGATACATTCACGATGCTCAAAAGCTCGAAGGCGATCAATGCTGACGAACACTCCTTCCACCCGAGGCGGGGAGTCAGGAACCATTGGCTTGCTAGCATTAGCCTCTCGTGCTCGTCCAAAGCGTCGAGCAAGTCGTTTCCTTTTTACCGAGACGGCCGGTGACGTCATAGGTGCTTTTCCTGTGTCAATGGGTGCCTTTCCTTTTGATCCATTGGAAGCCTTTTGTTCAGGTTTAACGGGCATTGATTCATCTTCATTCGTTAACACGTCCCAGTCTACTTCATCATTATTTGCTTCAGTTTTCGAGTCACTAATCAGATCAAATTCACCTTTTCGTTGAAGTTTCTTGGCAATTTTCAGTTTATTGGTTGCTCGAGTATGCACCATTGTGACTAACAGCAAGATGATCCATGAGAATTCCATAGCTGTGCGTGCTTTAAGAGGATTGAAATCCTGTGAAGAGCAACTCAAGAACACGAAAATTTTGTAAGTTTTTAAAAATTAGAGAAATTGTACCCAAACAATCATTATCGTGTAGAGAGACTAAGAATCAAATTAGTTTTGCAAAAAGAATTTTAAAAATAGATCAATTGCATGATTTTGGAAAAATCCCATTATATGCCCTAAAACCGAAATTTTTGAAATCGAAGACCAAAAATCCGTTTATCTTGAGAATACCTAGCATATAATCAAAACTAATCTACCCAGAGTTCTTATTTCAAAAGAAATTTGATTAAAAACCATCCACAAATGAAATTGGTACAAGAAATTCATCACGTTTTGAGGAGGAATAAGAAAAACTGTGAAAAACCGAGATTTTGATCAATAAAACTTACTTGGAATTGAAGAACTTGAGTTTGAAAGCTTCCAAGATGGATGAAATCTAGAGAGAGAAGCTCTGGAAACTTTGGAACAAAAGATTGGAGCAAAAGAAATCAAAACCCTTTTGTTCTATATAAAACCCTAGCCGCGATCCGGATCAGTTCGTGATTACGATCCGGATCGGCTACCCGCAGGGAAAAACTGCGTTCGGGATCCAGATCGGCAGGTCCAATCCGGATCGGCTCCAACTTTTTCTTTAGAAAATTTCAGAGAAATTCTAGAAAAACCAGAAAAAGATTGTAAGCACTTTTGTGTATCAACTTTAAACGAAAATCATCGTTTCATACAACAAGAAATAGATTATACCAAATCTATCAATAACATCCAACAAATGAAACGAAAATTTATAAAAATTAAATCCCTTAAAGTTGAACAACTTCAATTACATCTAACTTGATCTTATGAGTAATGCCTTTATCAAATCATCAATTCGGTAAAGAAAATGAAATACAAAGATCAATAGATGTCTAACATCCCCGATAAATTAGATAATATATCTAGTCAATTTATTGAAGAGAGTGGCTCTTTGAGCATCTTTCATTAAAAATCCCACCTTATACCAACCTTGAAATTTTGACAGAGTCAAGTATTTCAACATGCATTTTAATTAATCAAACTTGAAAAACCTTGCTTGGTATACATGTGGTAGCTGCACACAGTACTCGGGCGACCGAGGTGGTAGCTCTTTCCTCCATGTGGTGGTAGTTTTCACACTCCTCATTGGGATGTAACTCTTTCCACATCTTTTGAGCATAATACTTTTTCTTTGACTCCCCCTCAATTGGCTATCAATTATTTAAGATATAAAGTATTCAGCCAAATATTGATCTCGATTTCATACTCGACTAAACAGTCAAATAAGATAAAAACTATACCAACAGATCATCGAGAGAGAAATTGATTTTGATCAAAACAAAGATGAGTTAATTGACATAAATGATCATTGCATCAAATGAAATATTATGATATCTAAAGCATAATAAATTTCTAAACATATAAAAGGATGCAGTTAAAGTCAATAAAACTAATGCTCAATTAATATTCTATGTCTAAGCATAGATAATGAACAAAAACATAAAAACAAAACCTAACCTAAACAAGAGTTTCAAAAAGGGTTTATTTCAAGGAAAGCATTCCAATTGCTTTACGCAAATGAATAAAACGTTTTTGATCCAAAGGTTTTGTTAAAATGTCAGCTAATTGATCTTCAGTTGAAATGTAGGAAATTTGAAGAATATTTGATTCAACTAGCTCTCTAAGAAAATGATATCTAAGTTCAATGTGTTTTGTTCTAGAGTGCAACACAGGGTTTTTTGAAATGTTTATAGCACTTGTGTTGTCACATAAAATAGTTACCGAAGTTGCTGAAATCCGGAAGTCGCTCAACACGCTTTTCATCCAAATAAGTTGAGTTGAACAACTACCCGCTGAGATGTATTCCGCTTCGGCAGTCGAGAGTGCAATGCAGTTTTGCTTTTTACTATGCCATGCAACAAGACAATGGCCAAGATAAAAACATGCACCACTCGTACTTTTCCGATCATCCACAGATCCTGCCCAATCGGCATCTGAGTATCCAATAATATCTAAACTTGTTCCCATAGGATACCAAATTCCGAAGTTTACAGTTCCTTTGACGTACCGGATGATCCGTTTCACCGCTTTCAGGTGAACCTCCTTTGGTGCTGATTGATATCTCGCGCAAATCCCAACACTAAAGGATATATCCGGGCGACTAGCTGTGAGGTAAAGTAGACTTCCAATCATGCTGCGATAGAGTTTCTCGTCTACATTATCACTAAGAGATTCACTTCCTAATCCCTTATTGCTAGTTCCCATAGGAGTAGGAAAATCTTTAGAATCTTCTAATCCGAATTTCTTTACCAACTCCTTTGCGTACTTGGATTGACACAGATGGATGCCTTCACCATTTTGTTTCACTTGCAATCCAAGAAAGTATGTCAGTTCGCCCATCATAGACATCTCAAATTCGCTTTCCATGGTTTCTGCGAATTTAGAAGCATCATTATCCTTTGTTGCTCCAAACACAATGTCATCGACATAGATTTGTGCAACAATGAAGTTATTTTGATAATGCTTCACAAAGAGAGTCCGATCTGCTCCCCCTCGAGTATAGCCCTTCTCCAAAAGGTGCTTTGTCAACCTTTCGTACCATGCTCGCGGTGCTTGTTTTAAACCGTAAAGAGCCTTTTTCAAACGAAAAACATGGTTAGGTAGTTTACAGTCTACAAAACCTTTCGGTTGAGCCACATAAACTTCCTCATTTAAAAATCCATTTAAAAATGCGCTCTTAACGTCCATTTGAAAGAGTTTTATATTGAAGTGACAAGCAATAGCGAATAAGATACGAATGGACTCGAGTCTAGCTACAGGGGCGAACGTTTCATCAAAGTCTATACCTTCCATTTGAGAGTAGCCTTGAGCAACTAAACGTGCTTTGTTCCTGATGATGGTACCATCCTCATTTTTCTTGTTCTTGAAAATCCATTTAGTACCAATCACATTGTGTTGCTTCGGAGGCGTCGTTAATTCCCAGACTTTGTTGCGTTCAAACTGATGGAGCTCTTCCTGCATTGCTTCAATCCAGTAGTCATCCTGAAGAGCTTCATCGATGTTCTTTGGTTCGATCATGGAAACGTAACAGGCGAATCCACAAACCAACTGTCTCCGAGTTTTGACTCCTTCTTGTGGGTCTCCAATGATGTTTGATTCAGGATGATCCTTGGAGATGCGTAACGTTTGTTGTAATGGAGTACTCAGAGGTACATGAGATGATTCCTGCACATCAGATAAACTTGAAGAATCATTAGATGCATCATTAATATTGGAAGTATTATCATGAGAAGATGCACTTACAGGAGTATCATCATCAAGAGAGATATCAGGGGTAGATTTATCAGATGCAAAGTGGAAAGCTTCATCTACTTTAACATTTATAGATTCTACGATCGTCTTAGATTCCAAGTTAAATACGCGATATGCTCTACTATTCGTAGAATACCCCAAGAAAATTCCTTCGTCACTTCGAGAGTCAAACTTTCCAAGATTTTTGCGGTCACGTAAAATGTAACATCGACTCCCGAAGATACGAAAATATTTGATGTTGGGTTTTCTACAACACCATAGTTCATATGGTGTATTTAACGTTCCCGGGCGCAAATAAACTCGATTAATAACATAGATTGCAGTGTTCACAGCTTCAGCCCAAAAATGTAGCGGTAAATTCCGGCTATGAAGCATAACACGTGCCATCTCTTGAACAATCCTGTTTTTGCGCTCGACAACACCATTCTGTTGAGGTGTATAGGGTGCTGAGAATTCATGCTTAATGCCGTTGGAAGTGCAAAAATCAATGAATTTAGAATTTATGAATTCTCCACCTATATCACTTCTAACACGAATGATCTTTTCATTCTTTTCAATCATAATACGAAGGCAAATCTCGTGAAAAGAATCAAAAGTATCAGCTTTCTCTTTTAAAAATGCTACCCATGAATACCGAGAGAAATCATCAACCAATAAGAAAATATACCATTTACCTCCCAAGGATGGTTGACGTGTTGGCCCCATAAGATCCATATGCAATAATTCCAAGGGCCGTTTGGTACCGACGTGGTTCAGGTTTTTGTGTGCAGCCATTGATTGTTTTCCCTTAAGACAACCACCACACATAATATTTTGTTCAAGTGAAAGTTTAGGAACCCCCTAGACCACGTCTTTGTTCGAAATTCTAGCAAGTTCCTTAAAATTTATGTGTCCTAGCCTTTCATGCCAAAATATTTCATTATTCAAAGAGGCTAAGTTACAATTTTCAGAAATTTTATTGGGAACAACATAACAATTGTTTTCAGATCTAACCCCTTTTAAAAAGAAAACATGATCCTTATCAGTTACAATGCATTCAACAGATGAAAAATTAACAGAAAAACCATTGTCGCAAAGTTGACTGATACTAATGAGGTTAGTCTTAAGCCCATCAACAAATAATACATTATTCAGAATCGGGCCATCTGGAATAGCTACTGTTCCTTTTCCAACAATTTTGGAAGACTGGCCGTCTCCGAAAACCACAAGTCCTCCGGAGATTTTCTCAAATTTTGAAAGCAGTTTTTGTCACCGGTCATGTGACGAGAACAGCCGCTATCCAGATACCAAGACGAATTATCATATGCTTGCAAGGAAATATTTGTAACAAGACAAGGGAAAACTTCACCTTTGCGTACCGAAACCTTTCGAGTTTTGGTGTACGTCGGAAATTATTGTGAGGTTGATACCTTTGGTGAAAGCGTCTTGTTTGATCCGTCGCTCTTCCTTGACGTCGTCGTCTTGTTTGATGAACTACCGAGGCTCTTTTCCTTCAAAGAATTTGCATTCGATTTTCGAGGAATCACCCTTTTGGTAGTCGTTGCAAGAAGTGCTTGAGTTGACCGTTTGGCTCCCATCTTGCAATTTCTCCTTATGTGCCCTGCAGAATTACAACAAAAACATACCTTAGTGCTTGACGATCCCGAGGAGGGTGAAGTAGGCTTGTTGTCGTTGCTTGTCGTGAATTCCGGTGTCGGAGGAGGAGATACCGACTGAGGCACGAAAACTGTCCCAACCGAACTAAATCGTCTTTAGTTCGATTGTATCCGAGGCCGAACTTGTTTGATTGACCAAGACCAAGAAGCTTATCCAACTTACTCCTTCCTGATGAAAATCGCTGTAAGTCATCCTTGAGTTGGATAATAGTCTCTGTCATTTCCAATTTTTCCTGTCGAGCCTCGCCGTTGAGCTTCAAGAAGTAATTCGCTTTGTTAACCATATCTATATAATTCTTCTCGAATTGCTCATTGGACTCTTGAAGGGAAACATTTGCTTTTATCAGATTATCCCTTTCCACTTCAAGATCGGTCGAGAGAGAAGTTACCCTTTTTAGTTCTTCTTCGAGATCCTGCAATCTCCCTCTCAACCCCTTGTTTTGCTTAGCCAGTTTCTTTGAATCCCTCAAAAGTCTATGGTAGACTAGAGCAAAATCTTCACCTTCCGAATCATCCGATTCATTGTCCGTTGCATTCTTTTCAACAGTGGAGTTGGACAATGAGTTGGATGTACTTGCCATTAAGCACATGAAGGGTGAAGATGTGGACGCGTGGAACGCAGTTGCGTTGTCTTCTTCATCACTTGACGATGACTCATTTGACGATGAGGTGTCATCCCAAGTGACGGCTTGCATCGCCTTCTTCTTAGACGGATTCTTAGTTGGACATTCTGTTGAGATATGGTCGTACCCTCGGCACTTGAAGCATTGGACTTGTCCTTCTGTGCTTTTCTTATCCTTAGAAAAGCCTTCTTGCTTTCTTGACTTGTAACTTGAAGAACCCTTGCCTTTCTTCCACTTTCTGAAGGATGGAGTTTTGCTTGAATTACCCGTTCGAAAATTTCGGCGAAACTTCCTTGTCAAGAGAGCGAGCTGCTTCTCAAAGTCCTCCATAGATAAATTCTCGTCATCGCCTGAGGAGGATGAATCCGCGTCTTCTTCTTTTGTTGTTTTCAAAGCATAACCTGAAGACTTAGAAGAGGATGCCTTTCCCGAAGAATAGTTAGTAGGAAATGTCATTTCATAAGTTTGTAAAGAACCAACTAATTCTTCTACACGGATTTCGTCCGGGTGTTTAATAGTTTCAATGGCTGTAACCTTGGAACGAAATCTTTCAGGAAGAGTTCTTAAGATCTTTCTTACAATTTTATATTCTGGAATCTTCTCTCCCAAGTTAGCACATGAGTTTATGATGTCTTGCAATCGTGTGTAATAGTCAGTGAACGATTCATTTTCTGCCATGAAAATAGAGTCAAACTTGCTCGTAAGCATTTGCAGTTTCTGAATCTTCACAAGGTTAGTTCCCTCATGCGTAACTTGGAGAGCATCCCAGATTTCTTTCGCAGTCTCACATGCCGAGACGCGAGAGAACTCTGTTTGTGATAAGGCATTAAATAAAGCATTTATTCCCTTGCCATTGTAAGAAGATATATCAATCTCTTCCTTGGTCCATTTCGACCTAGGTTTAATGGTGCGAACATCACCAATAAATTCAGTTGGATTAGACCATCCTAATTCAATTGATTGCCACACCCGTTCGTCGATGGAAATTAAAAAGGCTTTCATCCGTACTTTCCAGTACGCATAATTTGTTCCATCGAAGAACGGGGTCTGTTGATGTTTCCACCTTCAACCATTGTTTACAACCCTATTCCCGCTCTGATACCACTTGTTGGGTTATATGAATAATTGGATCTAAATAGGGGAAAAAAACACTAGAGGGGGGTGAATAGGTGTAAACCATAACACTCTCAAAATCTTTGCGATATAAAACCCAATGCGGAAAAATAAATAACACGCAGAGATTTTTACGTGGAAAACTCCAACCGGAGTAAAAAACCACGGGACCGATAACACGGTGAAATCCACTAGAATTAAACACGTACAAGGTGATCCGTACTCACGACTCGCTCACCACGCTTTCTCGATCTCTCGTGTCGCTCCACGCCGAATCCACGACGTTCCAACGCCGAATCCACGCGTCCAACGTCGAGTCCACGACGTTCCCGAATCCACGGTCTTCACCCAGTAGCACGCTTCGAATCCACGAACGTACCTCGCTCCGAATCCACGAGAGCGGTTGCACCTTGAATCCACAAGGCCACGCGAGTCCACGCGCCGATTTTGGGTAAATCGTTGTTTTTTGGGTGGTGATGATCCGCCGAATACTTAGATTGAAATAGATCGGAAATACCATCTAAGTATTCATTGATTTGATTCAACTCAAAATGTGAGTATGAAAACCTAGAATCAAATCAATCATATAGATGAAGAAACATAGAGTTAAATCTATTATTTCCTTTCTTCTCTATATGTGGATCTTAGGCCGTATATTGATTATATATTATGACTGCTATTGGATTGACGGCTTTTTTTGGATTAACCCTAGAAAAGAAGCATAGGGTCTATTTATAGGTTAGAAACCCTTGGAAGAAGATAAGATCAAAAACTAACTTTTCTGGAATTTTTCATGACGACGATCCGGATCGGAGATCGGCGATCCGGATTGCAGTAGCGAGAAAACATATTCCAGAAAAACGAAGGTTCGGGATCCGATCGAAGTGCTTGATCCGGATCGTTCATACAGTTCACCAAACATCAACGTTCTGGATCCGGATTGCTAAAGCCTGATCCGGATCGTTCAAATAAAATGGTAAACTCAGTGTTCGGGATCCGGATCAAGGAAGCTACGATCCGGATTGAACTTGGTATGACGAACCACCTTCGGGATCCGGATCGAACAGTCTGATCCGGATCCTGAACATGTCCCATGTCCAGTTTTTGATTTTTATGCAATAAAAATCATCCAAGTGTTTCTACACTATAAGAAGTATTCGATCACCAAAGATATTAAATTAAACATACCTGATCCTTGAATTCTTCTTTCTTTAGATTGAGTTATATGATAAACTTCCTTCAGCTTCAATCTTCAAGACTTATTCACCTATTTCACGAAACTCGCCAACTCAATTCCGTAGCAATTGTGAATTGCGATTGACGTGGTTCTGGGAACCGCGCCAACCTCGACATGCACCTCATTGGATATCACTCCAGTAGACACTGAGAGAGCTGATTGCGCAAGTCACAGGATTTGATGGATTCGAGGGTCTGTTTGAACTAGTACTACGGCCGTTGATCCACTTCGGTGAGGGTTCTTGTGTGGTGGTGACCGCCATGGCAAGGGGTCCGGGTAGTATTAGGACCTTTTGATAGAGTTGCTACTCTCCGGCAGTTGGTTCTGCTCATGATGCTTTATCTTTTTGGAATCTAGACCCTGAGTATTTCGCCAAGAGGTGTTTCTGACGCGGTAGGGGCATTATGAGTACAGTTAGGCCTGGTGTAATTAACTAATGCCCTGTTCGCCTTAGATTTAGGAATTGTATGCACGTGTAGTAGTATTGGCTTTAGATTCTTCGGATATTTGATTTTACCCTCCCTCCCTTGTGATTTAGAGCTTTGGGGCACTGTTAATGGTGTGCTGGTCTGTGAGGAAGAATCTATAA
>JAQNDB010004441.1:0-23793 GCA_029204045.2 Tillandsia leiboldiana
GAAGTCTTTTTGAGAGGAAAAGTGAGTTGGCGTCGGCTTGAGAGCTGCGGGTCGAGTTTGGCTTCTGGACGGCTTCGATGTGAGTGATCTCTTGGTGACATGGTGGGTGTTAATTATGTGTTTTACGAGGGCGTTCGGTTGGTTTCTCGGGGTGGATGCGGAAGTCCGAGGCGAGACGGAAAAGTGAGTCCGTCGGCGAATTCGGAGTTTTGGAGCTGTTACTGGGGGTCTGGGGGGGATGCGTTCCGGAACCAGGTCCTTGGTTCCGGAACCAGGGGGTGTGTACGGTACCAAGTAGGTGGGTACCGGTACACAAGCTCGGGGGGAGCCCGTTTTGCCCGGACTTGTACAGTGAGAGAGGTATGGCTTGTTCCTGTTCCAACCCCCACCCAAGACTCGACGTTATATCTCGTTTAACCTGTCCCTCACCCACCTTCATCTTATCTCTTCAACACCTTTCCTTGTATGCCGGAGAAGTGAAAGAAGAGGAAGAAGTAGAAGGAGAAGAGAAGGTATGTGAGCTTCATTCTTGGTGGGAGTCGACCCGGTCAACGTGCGCGCACCGAGCAAAATTGAGGTAGGCTGGTTGAGGAGATTGTAAATTGGTTATCTTGATTCTCATCTTGGGTCTTATTGATGGAATTGAATGGGATTTTGAGCTAATTTCCATCCTGCTTCATCTGGCTCCTCGGATTGAGGCAAGCAGGCATGTTGGGTTACTGTGCAAATCCGCAACGCTTGTGCTCTGATTGTGGAGGAGAGCAGTGATCGGATTGAGTGAGATTTTTATGGTGGCCTCAGCTGGGTTGCTGTGGAGGTTGTTTGGAGCTCGTGGATTTTTCGAGACGCGCGACGTGCGCTGCTCGCGCGCGAGAGGCAGAGTACAGTTTTTCGTCAGATCGCGCCAGTTTCTTCACCGATTTCGGCGCGGCCTTCGAAAAAAAGCTCGAGGTGGGTTGGATTTCTTCTAAAATCGTGGAATGCCCTCTAATGCTTCAGAACGCACTTTGATCATGTCAAAACTGTATGTATTTTAGCTGCTTAAATGATGATAGATGCCTGAAAATCATAGAAAATTAGACATGAACCCCAGAGATTTAGTGGACTTGACATTATATGACACTAGACTGTGTACTCGGTTGGCCTCATTTAAGCTCCCGAACCGTTTTAAAAAATCTGAAAGGTTGTTTATTGGAAAACCGACTTTTAAAAAGGGTTTTAAATGTCTGAGAGAGTTCTATGATGCTGCATGGGGTTCGGGAGCATGTTCTCTCGTGCCGGGGGGGCCGAGGAGATATTGTGATTATTAGAGCCTTTGTGGCTTTTTGAGTTTTACTAGTGTCATTGGGGGTCTATTTGAGCACTTCAGATTCAGTCGTGGAGTTTACTCCGACCTGACGTGAATTGATGTGCGTGTATCCACTGTGTTCCGATCTATTTGATCGTGGTTATAGCCGCTGAGCCTGGCATGTTTGCCAGTATGAGATACTTGAGATACTTGGGTTCGGTGGGGTCGCTCCCCTCGAGCTACGCCCGGGTGCGCATGATACCGAGAACCTGACGAGGCTGCGATGAAGTTACTGAGAGTCATTGAGGGACACCTACGTAAGTCCGTTCCTCCGGGATGTGCGGCAATAGATGAGCGCGGCCTGACCTTAATCTTGACGGTCCAAAGAGGACAGTCATTGAGATTGGGGTGAGAATGTGAGTGAGTTTACACTGCAATTCATAGAGAGTATTTTTCCTTTGAGCATAGTAGAGGCATATAGAGATAGATTTCCAGCTTTCCCCTTGTATCTATCTATCTATCTACTTTGTTTACCTTTTGTGCCTCCGGTGGTCTTAGTGGGCATACCGTGTGCTTTGAGGACGGTACCCACTGGGAAACTACCCCTTGTAGTAGTTCTCACACCCGCTGCGGTGCAGGTTTTCCTGAGGCAGCTGCTTCCGACTCCTTCCCGTGCGGAGTCTTCAGATCGAGGTAAGGGCGTGGCCGACTAGTCGCTTACCCGAGTCAGTTTAGTGGAGAGGTAGCAGTACCCTTTTGAGTTTCCACTTTGTAGAGTGAGATTTTGAGAGATGTTATTTTTGTATCTTGAGGACAGCTTGTATCTTGGATTTTATTTACTCTAGTACAGTTGTTCTGTTTCCTTCTATAGCATGTACTTACTTTTGCTCTGATATCTGTTGGCTATAGATTTATTTGCAGGGTAGACGCTTCGTCTGTACGGCAGTTTCCGTACAGATGGCGGATCTGTTAGCGAGCCCGGGTCGCAGTTTCGACCCCCGGGCGTGACAGATTAGAGTGGGATCAGAGCCTAGGTTATAGGTCATTGAGGACTTAGAGGCCCTAGGCTTTAGCTGGACAGTAGGTTGACTATCGAGAGAGACGTGATTTCTGCGAGAGTCATGATTGAGTTGTAACTCCCCCAGGGGATTGGGGTGAGTAATTTTGCATGTTTATTCTCTAAAGGGGACATGTCGGCTGCAGACGACATTACGCTTTAGAATGGGTAACATGTATAGACTCTCGTTTGATTGGGTTGAGTGATTCTTGGTCCTGATGTTTGGTTTTAATTGCAGGATTGCGATGCCTCCCAGACGTCGAGCTACGACGAGGGCTCACCCAGCCGCAGACGAGGCAGCCAAGGCCCAGCAAGAGAATGTGGAACGGTTGGTAAGGTTACTCGAGCAGAGGGCACCTCCAGCGACGCCCCCAGTAGCTACCTCGGCGACCTCGTCACAGATTGCTCCTTTGACGGAGGCAGAGCAGAGAGAGCTCACGGATCGACTGTCATATATTAGCCAGGTCCATCCCCCGCGGTTCGCTGGTCTGAGCTCGGAGCCGTGGGAGGTCGAGAACTGGATAGCAGCTATGGAGAAATTATTCGAGAATCTTTTCATCAAGGAGGAGTATCAAGTGCACCTGGGAACTCACTTTTTGGAGAAAGACGCCGAGACTTGGTGGCGTCGGGTTCGCCCTGTTGGACCGCCGGGCGTACAGTTGCTGACTTGGCACGAGTTTCGAGCTTTACTGCGTGGGGCTTACTTCCCCGACAGTGCAAAGCAGAAACTCGAAGGAGATCTTCGACGGCTACAGCAGGGTAGCCGACCCCTACAGGAGTATATACGAGAGTTTCAGCGCTTACTGAACAGTGTTCCATACGTCGCCCCAGATGAGCCGCAGAGGGTTGATCTATTTGAGAGAGGATTGCACCAGGATATCTACCATCACGTCCACTCCCATCGGTCACCTACCTTGGACGCAGCTATTGAGCGAGCTCGATGGGTCTCCCGAGGGACCGTTATTATGACAGAGAGGGGCGAGGCGCCAGGGGACCAGCTCCGGGGAGAAGCGCCCCACACCTCAGGATTTTGGGCAGTCAAGCAGACCGAGGCCCCCGAGACCACCGCAGCCACAGATTCAGCCTCGAGGCCGCGGGTCACAGAGGAGGCAGAGGCCAGGGGGTCATCGGCCGCCTAGACAGCAGCAGCAGCAGCAGCAGCAGCAGCAGCAGCAGAGGCGCTCCGATCAGTGTGTGATTTGTGGCGGGCCTCACGCACCTCAGCAGTGCGAGCAGCGACAGGGCAGATGCTATCGATGTGGACAGCTGGGACATATAGCTTGGACTTGCCCGAGGGCAGGGTCTTCAGCACCGTCGACTACATCGACTTCTCCCTTGCCCCTACAGGCAGTGGGAGCTTCGCCGAGCTTCACCCGGGGGGATCGTGCCACCTCCTCACGACAGTCTGAGAGACGACCTCCAGCGAGCGGGCGAGTGTACGCCGCTCAGGTCGAGGATTCCACAGCAGCGGATCAGGTAGTAGCAGGTATTGTTCTTATCTCCTCTACCCGTGCTCGAGCACTTTTTGATACTGGAGCATCACATTCTTTCATCAGTAGTACATTTGCATCTTCGCATGGGTTTGAGATTGGGCCATTGACTCATGCATTAGAGGTCCAGGTTCCGGGTTGTGTATTGCATGTAGATGAGTGCTGTTGGTCCTGCCCAGTGCAGTTAGGACCGTGGATTTTACCCATTGACCTGTTGGTCTTGCGCCGACTTCAGGATTTTGATGTGGTTTGGGTATGGATTGGTTATCCCGGTTCTATGCTACTATTGATTGTAGATTGAGGACTGTGACCCTTCGGGAGCCGGGTCAGGAGGAGTATGTGTATAGGGGATGTCAGAGTGCATTGTTTGCAGTGACAGTGTCTTCCGCCAGAGCCCGACAGATGTTGAGTAGAGGCTGTGTCGCTTTTCTTGCGACTGTTGTAGAGGCGCCTACGGCGATGCCCGGACTCGAGGACATCCCTGTTGTCTGCGAGTACCCGGATGTTTTTCCCTCGGAGTTATCATCCATGCCGCCGGATCGAGAGATAGAGTTTGTGATTGATGTAGTCCCTGGAACTACATCAGTCTCTAAAGCGCCCTACAGGATGGCCCCAGCAGAGTTGAGAGAGCTAAAGGCTCAATTGCAGGATCTTTTGGATCGAGGGTTCATCAGACCTAGCGTCTCTCCGTGGGGAGTGCCGATTCTTTTTGTGAAAAAGAAGGACGGATCACTTAGATTGTGTGTGGATTATCGAGAGTTGAATAAAGTGACCGTTCGGAACAAGTATCCTCTCCCCAGGATTGATGATTTGTTTGATCAGCTTCAGGGAGCTACGGTCTTCTCCAAGATCGACCTTCAGTCCGGTTACCACCAGCTTAAGGTGAGGGCCGAGGATGTGTCCAAGACAGCTTTCAGGACTCGGTATGGGCATTATGAGTTCACAGTGCTACCTTTTGGATTGACTAATGCCCCAGCCGCATTTATGGATCTAATGAACCGAGTGTTTCAGCCCTACTTGGATCGTTTTGTAGTTGTGTTTATTGATGACATTCTGGTTTACTCCCGAAGTGACACGGAGCACGAGGAGCACTTGAGGATAGTGCTGCAGCTTCTGAGAGAGAAGAAGTTGTATGCCAAGTTAAAGAAGTGCGCTTTTTGGCTTCGGGAGGTTTCTTTTCTAGGCCACGTAGTTTCAGCCGCAGGAGTGGCAGTGGACCCGGCGAAGATTGATTCAGTTCGGGATTGGCCTAGACCCACGACGGTGACAGAGGTGCGCAGCTTCTTGGGCCTTGCAGGGTACTACCGTCGTTTTGTGGAAGGCTTTGCGAAGCTTTCTACTCCCCTCACTCGGTTGACTAGGAAGGGGATCAAGTTTGTGTGGACAGAGCAGTGTCAGCAGAGCTTCGAGGAGTTGAAGCAGAGGTTGATTACAGCGCCAGTCCTTTCACTACCAGTTATGGGAGAGGGATTCGTGATTTACAGTGATGCCTCCCACAGCGGCCTAGGATGTGTGTTGATGCAGCATGGTAGGGTAATCGCTTATGCTTCGCGCCAGCTAAAGGACTATGAGAAAAATTACCCTACGCATGACTTGGAGCTAGCCGCTGTTGTCTTTGCTTTGAAGCTTTGGCGGCACTATCTTTATGGCGAGCATTGTGAGATCTTCACCGACCACCAGAGTTTGAAGTATTTGTTCACCCAGAAGGAACTCAACTTGAGGCAACGCCGGTGGCTAGAGCTGCTAAAGGATTATGATCTGAATATTCAGTATCATCCCGGCAAAGCCAATGTGGTCGCAGACGCCTTGAGCAGGCGATCAGGGCAGTCCTTGAGTTTGTTGATTACCCAGCAGATGCCCTTGAGAGAGCAGTTGAGGCGCTTGGATATAGAGGTGGTGTCCCCTGGGGTCTCTGCAAGACTTATGTCCATGGTCTTGCAGCCCGCTCTGTTGGACAGGATTAGAGAGAAATAGAGTGAGGACCCCGAGCTTGTGAGGATTAGAGATCAGCTTCAGCAGGATCAGGGTGGGGACTTTTCTGTGGATACAGCGGGAGTACTCAGGTACAGGGACCGCTTTTGTGTGCCCGTGGACTCAGAGGTTCGAGAGCTGATTTTGAGGGAAGCTCACTATACACCTTACACCCTCCATCCTGGGGGAACTAAGATGTATAGGGACTTGAGGGCACAGTTTTGGTGGCGCGGCATGAAGAGAGATATTGGAAGGTTTGTGGCTCGTTGTTTAACTTGTCAGCAAGTTAAAGCTGAGCATCAGGTTCCAGCTGGCAAGTTGCAGAGCCTTCCAATACCTGAATGGAAATGGGACCGTGTCACTATGGATTTTATTGTGGGATTGCCGAGGACTCAGAGTGGTTCTGAAGCCATATGGGTGATTGTTGATCGTTTGACCAAATCAGCCCACTTTCTGCCGATGCAGTTGAGTTGGTCCTTGGAGAGGTTAGCACAGTTATATATGGATGAGATTGTGAGACTGCACGGGGTGCCAGTATCAATTGTGTCTGACAGGGACCCGAGGTTTACTTCACAGTTTTGGGGGAGCTTGCAGACAGCCTTGGGGACCCAGCTTCAGTTTAGCACCGCCTTTCACCCACAGACTGATGGACAGTCGGAGAGGACCATTCAGACTCTGGAGGACATGTTGAGAGCATGTGTCCTGAGCTTCGGTGGCAGTTGGGATCGACACTTGAGGTTAGCCGAGTTCGCGTATAACAATAGCTTCCAGGCGAGCATTCAGATGGCGCCCTACGAAGCATTGTATGGTCGGAAGTGTCGATCGCCTCTATTTTGGAGTGACGTGGGCGAAAGGAAGACTTTGGGGCCAGATTTGCTTGTTGAAGCCGAGGAAAAGGTCAGGATCATTCGGCGACATTTAGAGACCGCTCAGAGCCGTCAGAGGAGTTATGCAGACAGGAGGCGGCGAGACTTGGAGTTTCAGGTGGGAGACCATGTTTTTCTGAAAGTCTCGCCATCTCGAGGAGTTCGCCGATTTGGAGTACGCGGAAAGCTTAGTCCGCGGTTTATCGGGCCATTTGAGGTGCTAGAGCGCATTGGCCCAGTGGCATATCGAGTTGCGCTACCGCCGCGGTTGGCAGGCACCCACGATGTATTTCATGTATCCACCTTGAGGAAATATGTGTTTGATCCCTCACATATCCTGGACTTCACATCCTTGGAGCTAGACGAGGACTTGGGCTATCAGGAGCGACCGGTGCGAATTCTTGCTCGAGAGACGAGAGAATTGCGCAACCGGATCATACCTTTTGTTAAGGTTTTATGGAGTCATCATGAGGAGCGAGAGGCCACATGGGAGCCTGAGGATGAGCTGAGAGTTTCATATCCCCATTGATTTGAGTCGCCCTCCTGAGTTTTGATTTTTGTGGTTTCGAGGACGAAACCTTCTGAAGGAGGGGAGAGTGTAGAGTTCCGGAGCTTCGGGCTGTGTGCCGACTCCACGGGGCAGCCTGGTATTGTGGAAATACCTTCAGCAGTTTCTGTTTGTATTTACAGAGAGGTTCGGGTGGTCCCGGAGCGACGCGGAAGTCTTTTTGAAGGAAAGTGAGTTGGCGTCGGCTTGAGAGCTTGCGGGTCGAGCTTTGGCTTCCTGGATGGTTTTGATGTGAGTTGATCTCTTGGGACATGTGTAATATGTTTTTACAGAGGTGTTCGGTTGGTTTCGGGGTGATGCGGAAGTCCCGAGGCGAGAAAGTGAGTCGTCGGGGCGATTTCGGAGTTTTTGGAGCTGTTACTGGAGGGTCTGGGTGGCTGGTTCCGGAACCAGGTCCTTGGTTCCGGAACCAGGGGGTGTGTACCGGTACCAAGTAGGTGGTACCGGTACACAAGCTCGGGGGGAGCCCGTTTTGCCCCGACTTGTACAGTGAGAGAGGTATGGCCTCTGTTCCTGTTCCAACCACCCCAGACTCGATTTATATCCTTGTTAACCTGCTCCCTCACCCACCCTTCATCTTATCTCTTCCACCACCTTTCCTTGCTGCCTGAGAAGTGAAAGAAGAGGAAGAAGTAGAAGGAGAAGAGAAGGTGCCTGTGAGCTTCATGCTTGGTGGGAGTTGACCCGGTCAACGTGCGCGCACCGAGCAAAATTGAGCTAGGCTGGTTGATGGAGATTGTAAATTTGGTTATCTTGATTCTCCTCTTGGGTTTTATTGATGGAATTGAATGGGATTTTGAGCTAATTTCCATCCTTGCTTCACTCTTGTGCTCTCGGATTGGAGGCAAGCAGGTTGGGTTACTGTGCAAATCCGCAACGCTTCGCATGCTTGATTCGTGGATTGGAGTGATCGGATTGAGCTGAGATTTTTATGGTGGCCTAGCTGGGTGCTGTGGAGGTTGTTTGGAGCTCCGTGGATTTTTCCGAGACGCGCGACGGTGCGCGCGCGCGCGAGAGGCGCAGTTCAGTTTTTCGTCAGATTGCGCCCGTTTCTTCACCGATTTCGGCGCGGCCTTCGGAAAGCATTTGAGGTGGGTTGGATTTTCTTCTAAAAATCGTGGAATGCCCTCTAATGCTTCAGAACGCACTTTGATCATGTCAAAACTGTATATTTTAGCTGTTAAATGATCTGATAGTTGCCTAGAAAATCATAGAAATATTATCTGAACCCCAGAGTATTTTTAGTGGACTCTTGACATTATATGACACTAGACTGTGTACTCGGTTGGCCTCATTTAAGCTCCCGAACCGTTTTAAAAATCTGAAGGCTTGTTTTATTGGAAAACCGACTTTTAAAAATGGTTTTAAAATGTCTGAGGGTTCTAGTGATGCTGCATGGGTTCGGGGAGCATGTTCTCTCGTGCCGGGGGGCCGAGGAGATATTTGTTGATTATTAGAGCCTTTCTGTGGCTTTTTGAGTTTTACTAGTGTCATTGGGGGTTCTATTTGAGCACTTCAGATTCAGTCGTGGAGTTTACTCCGACCTTGACGTGAGTGTGTGTCGTGTATCCACTGTGTTCCGATCTATTTGATCGTGGATTATAGCCTGCTGAGCCTGGCATGTTTGCCAGTTATGAGATACTTGAGATACTTGAGTTCGGTGGGGTCGCTCCCCTCGAGCTACGCCCCGGGTGCGATGATGATACCGAGCCTGACGAGGCTGCGATGAGTTACTGAGAGTCCTTGAGGGACACCCTACGTAAGTCCGTTCCTCCGGGATGTGCGGCAGTAGATGAGCGCGGGCTTGACTTTATCTTGACTGGTCCAAAGAGGACAGTCATTGAGATTTGGGTGAGATGTGTGAGTGAGTTACACTGCATGTTCATAGATGAGTATTTTTTCCTTTGAGCATATGTAGAGGCATATAGAGATAGATTTCCAGCTTTCCCTTTTATCTATCTATCTATCTATTTGTTTACCTTTTGTGCCTCCGGTGGTCTTAGTGGGCATACCGTGTGCTTTGAGGACGGTACCCACTGGGAACTACCTTTGTAGTAGTTCTCACACCCGCTGCGGTGCAGGTTTTCCTGAGGCAGCTGCTCCGACTCCTTCCCGTGCGGAGTCTTCAGATCGAGGTAAGGGCGTGGCCGACTAGTCGCTTACCCGAGTCAGTTTAGTGGAGAGGTAGCAGTACCCTTTTGAGTTTCCACTTTTGTAGAGTGAGATTTTGAGAGATGTTATTTTTGTATCTTGAGGACAGCTTGTATCTTGGATTTTATTTACTCTAGTACAGTTGTTCTGTTTCCTTTCTATAGCATGTACTTACTTTTGCTCTAATATCTGTTGGCTATAGATTTATTTGCAGGGTAGACGCTTCGTCTGTACGGCAGTTTCCGTACAGATGGCGGATCTGTTAGCGAGCCCGGGTCGCAGTTTCGACCCCGGGGCGTGACATATCTAGTCAGCGATCCTCTTACCTCGATCCTGGGAGGAGGATCCCGCAACTCCAGCAGATGACTCTGCAAAACAAAGGGGACAAGAAAAGGGAAAACAGTGGGGGTCAGAACTACTATAAAGACAGTAGCCTCCCCTAGTGGGTAAACCTCAACACAAAACTCATACCTGCCCACTAGGACTACCAGAGGCTAAAAGAATAAATGCGGTAACTATGAGTATGACTCCTGATAAAAGCTACCACTAATATGCCTCTACCTGCCCAGCTAAAGATAGCTAAAAGTATGCATCAGAATATCGAAGCCTGCCACATCGGGTATGCCAGCCTACGCATAACACCGATATGGGATAGGAGTCTCAATGTCTGCCAAATCGGGTATGCCAGCCTACGCATAACACCGATATGGGACAGGAGTCTCAAGGTCTGCTAAATCGGGTATGCCAGCCTACGCATAACACCGATATGGGATAGGATTCTCAATGTCTGGCAAATCGGGTATGCCAGCCTACGCATAACACCGATATGGGACAGGAGTCTCAGGGTCTCAAGTCTGCGAATCGCGCACTCTGATCTATAAGGTGTTGGGTTATATGTAATGTAGATCTAAATAGGGGAAAAAACACCTAGAGGGGGGTGAATAGGTGTAAACGTATAAACACTCAAAAATCGTTGCGATAAAAAACCCAATGCGGAAATAAAAATAACACGCAAGATTTTTACGTGGAAAAACTCCAAACCGGAGTAAAAAACCACGGGACCGATAATACGGCAGAAATCCACTAGAATTAAAACACGTACAAGGTGATTTACCGTACACACTTACGACTCAACCTTTTCCATACGCTCCTAGAGGATCTTCTCCGCTCGCTCCATGACGCTTCTCGAATCCACGATCTGCGCCCAACGCCGAATCCACGGCGTCCAACGTCGAATCCACGACGTCCGACCGAATCCACGGTCTTCACCCAGTAGCACCCTTCGAATCCACGAACGTGCCTCGCTCCGAATCCACGAGAGCGGTTGAACCTTGAATCCACAAGGACACGCGAATCCATGTGCCGATTTTGGGGAAATCGTTATTTTTGGGTGGTGATGATCCGCCGAATACTTAGATCAAAGATAGATCGGAAATACCATCTAAGTATTCATTAGTTTGATTCAACTCAAGATGTGAGTATGAAAACCTAGAATCAAACTAATCAATATAGATGAAGAAACATAGAGTATTCTCTAATGATTTCCTTTCTTCTCTATATGTGGATCTTAGGCCGTATAAAATGATATATGAATATGACGGCTCTATGTGATTATTTTTTGGATTCGCCCTAGAAAAAGAGTCATAGGGTCTATTTATAGGTTAGAAACATTTGGAAGGAGATAAGAATCAAAAACCTAACATTTCTGGAATTTTAACGGACGGCGATCCGGATCGGATTTGGGCGATCCGGATTGCAGTAGCAAGAAAGACGGTTTCCAGAAAAACAAACGTTCGGGATCCGGATCGGAATGCCTGATCCGGATCGTTCATACAATTCAGAAAACTCAACGTTCGGGATCCGGATCGTGAGATGCTGCGATCCGGATTGAAGTAATGTATGAAACAACAACCTTCGGGATCCGGACTGCTGGCTCTGATCCGGATCCTGAACATGTCCGAACACCAGTTTTTTATTTTTATGCAGTTAAATATTCTTCCAGGTGTTTCTACACTACAAGAAGTATTCGGATCACCAATAATCTTTAGTTAAACATACCTGATCCTTTTGAATTCTTCTTTCTTGAGATTGAGTTAAATGATCCAACTTTCTTCACCTTCAATCTTCAAGACTTGAACCTTTCACGAAACTACGCCAACTCAAATTCCGTAACAATCTCCCCCTTTGGCGGTTTCGTGACAAAACACAGATCCACTAAAGAAAATTCAAAAAGATATTTTTGTTGCTATCACCATACAACAAAAATTTACAATGGAGATCCAAAAATTTAAAAACATGAGATAAACTCCTAAAACAGACTCTAGACTTAGACATATGTACTCTCTGCACAAAGAAATCATTCTTGACAAAAAGAGATCGTTAGATACCTCAAGAATATTTAGCATTCAGAACCTAACAGAGATAGAGTTTATGCTCACCATGACATTGAGTAAAGCAGATATGTACTAAGATCACAATCAAACATTGACATATCTTCTAAGCAATAAAATTCCAAATGTCATAACTTTGCTTTGTTAGTAATCAAACAACTTGTTAGTAATAATACATGTCCAAATAGTTAGTCGAATAGTTAGTAGGAACATGCAACAAATCACAAGATAAAAACCAAAGTTGTGATACTTACCTTTCACCAAAGTCAAAGTTGAAGTAATACTTACCTTGATGTTCACACATTCACATCATCATTGTTCAATCATTGTTCAAGTTCTCTCTAAACTCTCTCCCCCTTTTTGTCGCAAACAAAGCCAAAATTACCAAAAATTTAAGGAGAGTTAAAAATTTTAAAAAATTGTTCCGAAATGTAAGAACTAGAACTAAGAGTAAGTCCTAAAAACTGAACTCCTGCACAAAAAGATTAGAAAGAAAGTTAAGTCAGTCTGAATCCGAACTAGTGGGATTGGTACAATCCAACTTCTTCAAAATCGCTTGAAGCATTTTTGACATTCTGGAGACCTTTCTTTTCATCTTATGTTGCTCAGAGATAATCTGTTTGAGATTTGTAGACACGCTGTCTTGTTCAGCAGATGATCTTCGCTGTTCTTGTCGAAATGAGGACCCTACATTCGCTTTTGCTGTGTGTCTCCAGGACGTTGAAGGATGTAGTATAGAACCAGACGGTGCATCTTGACCTTCAGTCCATGGAGATTCTCTAGGGAGAGAGCGAGCTCTGGCGAGGGGTCTATCAATCTGAATTCCAGTTCCCCTCGAATTCTTTCGCCTAGTGTACTGCTTGGTTGTTGAGGAAGATTTCATCAGCTTCTTGTTCTTCAAGTACAACCTATCTTCTTTGTCAATAGCTTTTTGTGCTTGTTCACAAATCTCTTCCCAGTCTTCTTCATCTGATTCTGAATCATTTTGACAAACTTTCTTTGTCTCTTCTTGATTTGAGTCATCTTGTTCTCTTTTTATAGAAGACGCACTAGGTCCTACCATTGCTACCAAAAGGAAGATTATCCAGGCGAACGCCATTGGTGCAAGTGCTTAATAGATTTAAACTCCTGTGAACAATAACTCAAGAACACATGATAAATTGTTAATTTTCAAAGATTTGAAAAATTGTACCCAAACAATCATAATCATGTAGAGAGACTAAGAATCAAATTAGTTTTGCAAAAGGAATTTTAAAAATTAGATCAATTGCATGATTTTCGAAAATCCCCATTATATGCCCTAAAACCGAATTCTTTGAAATCGAAGACCAAAAAACCGTTTAACTTGGGAATACCTAGCATATAATCAAAACTAATCTACCCAGAGTTCTTATTTCAGAAGAAATTTGATCAAAAAACATCCACAACCGAAATCGATCCAAGAAATTCATCACGTTTGAGGAGGAAAAAGAAAACGGTGAAAAACCGAAATTTTGATCAATAAAACTTACTTGTATTCGAAGAACTTGAGTTTGGAAAGCTCCAAGGTGCAATAGTTCTAGAGAGAGAGGCTCTAGAGACTCGAGAACAAAAGATTAAGGTAAAAGAAATCAAAACCCTCTTGTTCTTATTAAAACCCTAGCCGTGATCCGGATCGGATCGAGATTTCGATCCGGATCGGCCAGCCGCAGGAAGAAGCCTGCGTTCGGGATCCGGATCACCTTGCCCGATCCGGATCGGCTCCAACTTTTTCTTCAGAAAAATTTAGAAAAATTTCATAAGATCCAGAAAAAGTATGTAAGCACAATTGTGTATCAACTTTAAACAAAAATCATCGTTTCATACAACAAGAATTAGATTATGCCAAATCTATCAATAATATCCAAAAATGAAACGAGAATTTACAAAAATTAAATCCCTTAAAGTTGAACACCTTCAATTACATCTAACTTGATCTTATGAGTAATGCCTTTATCAAATCATCAATTCAGTAAAGAAAATGAAATACAAAGATCAATAGATGTTTGAAATCCCAAATATGGTAGATAATTTATCTAGACAATCTGTTGAAGAGAGTGGCTCTTTGAGCATCTTTCTTTAAAAAAAACCACCTTATACCAACCTTGAAATTTGACGGAGTCAAGTATTTCAACATGCATTTTACTTAATCAAAAATTGGACAACCATGCTTGGTATACATGTGGTAGCTGCACACAATACTCGGACGACCGAGGTGGTAGCTCTTTCCTCCATGTGGTGGTAGTTTTCACACTTCTCATGGGATGTAACTCTTTCCACATCTTTTGAGCATTTTACATTTCTTTGACTCCCCCTCAATTGGCTATCAATTATTTAAGATATAAAGTATTCAACCAAAAATTGATCTCGATTTCATACTCGACTAAGCAGTCAAATAAGATAATGACTATACCAAGAGATCATTGAGAGAGAAATTGACTTTGATCACTCAGAAGATGATTTAATTAACATAAATGATCATTGCAACAGTGAAATATTATGATGGCAAAAACATAATAAATTTCTAAATGTGCGAAAAGATGCAATTAAAGTCAATTATGATCTATGCTCAATTAATGTCCTATGTACAAACATAGATAATGAACAAAACAAAATAAAAACAAAACCTATCCTAAGTAAAGGTTTCAAAAAGAAGTTTATTTCAAGGAAAGCATTCCGATTGCTTTTCGCAAATGAATAAAACGTTTTTGATCCAAAGGTTTTGTTAGAATGTCAGCTAATTGATCCTCAGTTGAAATATATGAAAGTTGAAGAGTATTTGATTCAACTAGCTCTCTAAGAAAATGATATCTAAGTTCAATATGTTTTGTTCTAGAGTGCAACACAGGGTTTTTAGAAATGTTAATTGCACTTGTGTTGTCACAAAGATTTGTTACCGAAGATGCTGAAATCCGGAAGTCGCTCAACACACTTTTCATCCAAATGAGTTGGGTTGAACAACTACCCGCTGAAATGTATTCCGCTTCGGCAGTCGAGAGTGCTATGTAATTCTGCTTTTTACTGTGCCAAGCAACAAGGCAATGGCCAAGATAGAAGCATGCACCACTCGTGCTTTTCCGATCATCCACTGATCCTGCCCAATCGGCATCTGAGTATCCAACAATATCCAAACTAGTTCCCATAGGATACCAAATTCCGAAATTAATTGATCCTTTGATGTACCGGATGATCCTTTTCACCGCTTTCAGGTGGCACGCCCCGAGTCCAAAAACTAGTGTATAAATTTCTTTTTTTTTTTTTTTTTTTTTTAAATCAGAGTTGCAAAAACAACCAGGGCAATGACAGACCGCCACATATATAGAAGAGTCCCAATCCCCAATGGAATTGAGCCTTTTCTATATATGCACGGCTAGCTTGGCAACAATCATCAGAGTACTAACTACGTACAACTACATGCAAAAGTTACAATTAACTTTACAATTATTTACATCTGAATTACAACTCTTTCCTTTAACATCAAATAATACATGAACTTTCGGCTGTCCAGGGTCAACATCTAACACGGAATCTCACCAACACGTCCCGACATCCCAGCACCCGCTCGGCCTGAAACACAGTCACCCGAGGGTGTGAGATACACCGGAGTGTATCCCAGTGGGCACGACGAGCCGAGAAATAGCAGATCGTACCTACTGGTATACAATACTAGAGGATAGTAATAATCAGGGGTTAGAATAATCAGATAGGCAATCATGAAGATCAACAGATATATAATCCCAGTTAGGTTGTGCAGAAATATAATCATGGAACTGTATTTAATTCGAGGATAGCAAAATCATGAGTTATGATAAAAGCAGGCTGAACAGGCAACATATGCAATAGACCACGGGTTAGGGTATAGCAGATATATATAACTGGTGCTGTAAAGAAGGCAAAACTCATAATCTGGGTACAAGCATAGGAGATAATTTTTAGCAGAATTGAAAACATGTATCAGGATAATCAACACATCAAGGAGTTAGGACAATCAGCAAGATAACAATGAAACTATAATCAGAGGCATCACATAGAATCATATAAAGGTAGATAACTAGAAGCCAGATCAAAGAATCAAAGAATCAACACATGCATCAAATAGATGAAAACGCAAAGACCCAATCACAAGCTACCATTTTGGTCTTCGCAAAGACCTCAGGCGAGGCTGCCCTCTTGGCACCACCTGGTTGACATTCCCCAAACTAGGGTCACGGGTTGCCTCAGCTAACCACTTTACCGGTAAAGTACACCGCTACGGGGGATCAGTCCGCTAGTGTACGTGAAGAACAACGGTGCGGGCGAATCATGTGCAAATGCTCAAACTGGCGGTCCACTGACCGGGTAATCGGCAACAAGCCGGGAAATCCCCACTGGGATGCAATAACCAAATCAACTGAATCTCAACTCATATGCAAGACCAAGGCAAATCTCAACTCAGCATAAGCTCAACCGAAAAACACAACTCAATCATGCAGACCAACCAAATAATACAAAACTTAAACACATATTTTTTAAGAAAACTATTTTGAAAAGTCCACACCCCGAAGAGCATTGCCCTCGTCCTATCAAACAAGAACAGACTCAGGCGACACTACGAAGCTTGGGTTTCCAAACCTCGCAGAGCAATTGCCTTCGTCCTATCAAACAAGAACAGACTCCGGCGACCCTACGAAGCTCGGTAAAAACATCAGTTAAACAAATCTATGTGCTCAGCAGTGTATCATTTGATCGACAGGACAAACAGGCTTACTCATCAACCATGGAAATGTTCCAAGATAAGATATAAATACCAGAGGCACTAAGAATAATCATGTAAGGCAGAATAGAACTGATAACAGGCGTAGCTCAACTATCAGATGACCAAACAGGCATGGCAATATGTAGAGCAATAATATAACCACTGGAAACAACTAATCAGCAGATATGGTAAAGATCACTAAAGAAGATCATAATCAGGCATAAAGCAGGTATGACGTAGCAAATAACTGAATCAAAGGAAGGTAGGCTCAAGCATTGGTAGATCAATATAATAATCAAGCATAGGAGTGCAACTACGAAATGGCCAATCAGTCAAAGCAACTAACAGTAATATATATTGTAACCAAAGGCAGACAGGCTCAAGATAAACTAGGTTATCAAAAACAGGAGTCCAACCAATACCGTACACCGAGGGCCGAAAAGATCTCGGACCGAAGTTAAACCCACCTGTCAATGCGCAGGCAATTAATCTGTAATGCTCAACTCCAGGGGCAAACTGAATCAACCTGGATCAAAAATCACCAATCAGGGATCAATTCAGTCCCGCTAACTCTAACCTAAACCCAGATCAATTTGAAACCCTCTTAGTTATTTTAATTGTCACCCGGATACCGTTAAATCGACGATTTTGCCGATTCTCGAACTGTTATCCGATTTCCGCTCAACGAAAGCCGATGGATTCCCAACGAAAAGCTTAGGAATCATTTAAACATTTTACTAACCAGTACACATTGTCTATTTTGCATTAAAACCCCTAAAGTTTCCAAAAATTACACTTTAGTGCCTTTTTAGCACTGTTTTCGCTCGTTCTTTCAACTGGAAAATCATTTTAACATTCCGTCACTTCCAGCAGGTTACTTATGTCTTGCTGAACACCGTGCTCACCAATTTGCAGCAGCACGGTGCCCGAGGAAAACTTTGGGTCATGAAAACCCTCTCTAACATAGCCCAAAATGAATTTTTGTTTCTCCGAGACTTCAAACACTGTTTCTAACGCGAGCATCGCGTTCAGTGACCCCAAATTAGCTAGGAATGCACTGTCGCGGCTTCGCTAACAGCCTAGAATAAGGTTTTGCTCCAACATTATTGTTTTATGTTGTTTCTACTATATCTTTTAATTTAAACTTCAAACAAGAACATTTTGTATATCAAAGTTGGTCTGGGCACTGCCAGGACCTCAGTGCTCACCCTGGTTGAGGCCCAGGGGTGCTGGTTCAAGCAGAACCAAGGTCAAGCTTACACCCTAATTCACAATGCACCAAACTTTAATCCACTCAGTTTCTGTTTGAACTGAAGTGAGCACAGAGCTCAGGGGACTATTTGGAGCAAGTTTCATATTTACAGTTTTATCAAATTTTAATTCAAGTTCTTTGAGGCATTTTTACAAACAGGTGGCATGCACATTTGCAACACATACACACAACACCATGGGAAACTTGGTTCTCTGCAACCAGGGCACCTGAGGGCTTCCAAGATGGATCAAATTGATCTACAAAGATTCTGGAGCAATTCCCCTCAAGTTGGAGCATGCCAAAACTCCTAGGTTGGCCGGGCTCAAGGAAAAAGATGAGCCAAATGCATGGAAAATCGTGACCAACAAACCAGAGGTTCTGGGCCCAAACCTTTTGCACAGAACTTCCCCAAAACTCAAAGTGAAACTTTCTGGACCCGTGCCCGGCGATAGGACACGGCGACGGCGCGGCGGAGCAAGCTCCATTTTCGAGCTCTTCCACCTCTAATGGCGAATTTCAACCAAGGCACTTGGAAGCTCTCTAACTTGGATGGAAATGTTCTTTGGGTCCACAGGAAGCTTCCCGAACAATCCTCCCCGGCCGGAGATGGCAGGAACGCCGGCGGCCGAGATTTGATCCCATTTCGAACCCATCTTGGCCGCGCTTCAACCGCGCTGCATGGTTGCCATGCAAGTGCATGGACGGACTCCCCTAGGTCCTAGAAGAGTTCTGGGCATGTGGCCGGCGTCGGAGAAGCCCGCGGCGCCGGAGCTGAAAGTTCGGCCAACATGCAAAAAATCCCGAAAGCTAGGGCTTCAAACTGCCACTTCCCTGCTTGATCAAACTCCACTAAATTTGGTGGAGTTCATCCTCATCCACTACAGTCCGAGCCTACCAAGTTTGGCCCAATTCGGTCCACTGGTTGCAGGGCTGTGATGAGGCGGAGCAATATTAGGTTTCCGGCGAGATTATTCTCTCGCCGGCAACCGGCTATGCATGGGAGCTCGGGCTTGTGCAGGGAGCATTCTTAGGGCCTAGGAATTCTACTGCATATGGTCTAGGGTGCTAACAACTAACGGTTAGGGACTCTTACCTTGGCCGAGCTCGGGGAAGAAGGGATGAAGCCGGATCTGGGTTCTTTCTCCACGCGCAACCTCAGCAACCTCCAGAACTACTCCACGGATCCAGAGGGAAGCCAAAGAGCACTTCAAAAACCCAACTTGATGGAAGCTGGTTCCAACTTCTTCTTTCTCTCCCTTACTTGGTTTACTCTAATGGTGATGGTGTTCCTGTGTCATCAGCACCTCGGGCTGGTTCAGGAAGTATCAGAGGCTCCCCAGATTGCGAGAAGATCCTCCAGAAAGTTCAGAAGCAAGTTGCTCCAATCCTTCACCCTCCTCTCTCTCTCTCTCGGCTTAAACTCTAATGGTGTTTGGTCCTTAGTGTTCCCAGCATCCGAAGCCAGGTCTGGGAGATACAAAGGATCAAGAACAAGCCTAGGATTCCCCAACCAACTCCTCGTGTACACACCAAAGAAGACCAAGAGTCACTTTGGATTTAATGCAAATTTTCTTTTAGATTCTCTTCTCAACCGGGTTCACACATAACCCACTCATCCGGGGTCTGCACAGTAGGTGCAAATTGCACCCAACACCTTATCCTATAAGCCCCTTAAATTTTAGATACATAAATACTAACATTTTATTGAAAACACTCCATTTTTGGTGCATTTCACGCATTTCAAGAAAATTCGTTCGACGAATTGCGAAATGGACTTCGCCACGACGTCCGGCTCGGTCGAGAACCTGTCAGGTAGCGATCTGTTTGGGTTCGTTCGACGCCCGGATTAAAGTCGTTCCAGTAAAGTTCGACTCAATATAGGCGCGTGGCACGCACTTCGATGCACCCGGGTCGCCAAACGCGAAATCCGTCAGTGCCATTGCGCTCAGAACGTCGAAAATAGCTAGGATCCATTACTCATACCTCTAGGTTAAAACTCTAGATAGTGTTCGGCCATTAGTGAAAGCGAGGGATTAAAACACGAGGGTTACTATTCACTTTAAGTCGCGGGCCCGCTTTTTGATTTCTGATTTCTGGAAGATCCGACCGTCGGATCGAAAACATATGAATATGAAACTTCTATGTTTCGACGAGACGATCGCAATGGTGATCTCGGATTTTCCAGATCAGACCCCGATCAAAAGTCGACATTTTAGGGCCACTGTTGCACTACTATCTACCAATTTTTGCTATTTAAATAATTCTGGAATTTATTTAAATCTGAATTCTGGATTTTTAAAATCATGGTTACTACATCACTCACCACTTTAAGAAGTTTCGTCCCCGAAACTTAAACTTAACTAATCCACTATTACGCCTCTAACAGGTTCACAGTAGTGACAATCAGTCACAAAATATTGACAACTCTCAGATTACTCATTTAGACCCAATCTGAATATTCCCCTTTTACAGGCAGAGTATTTCTCGGTTCTTTCGGAAGTACGTTGTCGGCCGCCCAACGTGCTTACCAAAAGAAAGGCGAAATACCATAGATCTGTCGCCAACCACTAGTTGGGGACACAACTCACATCTGAAGGTACATTACATACCTCCCTACACAGTCACTATGCCAAAACCCAGCGCTCTCTCGTGAACACAAGTCATCCTAGGGTTCGTTCCTAACCAAACCTAGGCATCGTATTCCTATTTCTCGATACCATCTAATCTGTCATGCCCCGAGTCCAAAAACTAGTGTATAAATTTCTTTTTTTTTTTTTTTTTGTTTAAATCAGAGTTGCAAAAACAACCAGGGCAATGACAGACCGCCACTATATAGAAGAGTCCCAATCCCCAATGGAATTGAGCCTTTTCTATATATGCACGGCTAGCTGTGCAACAATCATCAGAGTACTAACTACGTACAACTACATGCAAAAGTTACAATTAACTTTACAATTATTACATCTGAATTACAACTCTTTCCTTTAACATCAAATAATACATGAACTTTCGGCTGTCCAGGGTCAACATCTAACACGGAATCTCACCAACACGTCTCGACATCCCAGCACCCGCTCGGCCTGAAACACAGTCACCCGAGGGTGTGAGATACACCGGAGTGTATCCCAGTGGGCACGACGAGCCGAGAAATAGCAGATCGTACCTACTGGTATACAATACTAGAGGATAGTAATAATCAGGGGTTAGAATAATCAGATAGGCAATCATGAAGATCAACAGATATATAATCCAGTTAGGTTGTGCAGAATATAATCATGGAACTGTCTTTAATCGAGGATAGCAAAATCATGAGTTATGATAAAAGCAGGCTGAACAGGCAACATATGCAATAGACCCGGGTTAGGGTATAGCAGATATATATAATGGTGCTGTAACGAAGGCAAAAACTCATAATCTGGGTCAAGCATAGGAGTACTTTTTAGCAGAATTGAAAACATGTATCAGGATAATCAACACATCAAGGAGTTAGGACAATCAGAAGATACAATGAAACTACTCAATGGAGGCATCACATAGAATCATATAAAGGTAGATAACTAGAAGCCAGATCAAAGAATCAAAGAATCAACACATGCATCAAATAGATGAAAACGCAAAGACCCAAATCACAAGGCTACCATTTTGGTCTTCGCAAAGACTCAGCGCGAGGCTCCCTCTTGGAACCACCTGGTTGACTTCCCCAAACTAGGGTCACCGGGTTGCATCAGCTAACCACTTTACCGGTAAAGTACACCGCTACGGGGGATCAGTCGCTAGTGTAGTGAAGAAAAAAAACGGTGCGGCGCGAATCATGTGCAAATGCTCTCCAACTGGCGGTCCACTGACCGGGTATCGGCAACAAGCCGGGAAATCCCACTGGGATGCAATAACCAAATCAAATGAATCTCAACTCATATTCAAGACCAAGGCAAATCTCAACTCAGCATAAGCTCAACCGAAAAACACAAACTCAATCATGCAGACCAACCAAATAATACAAAACTTAAACAACATATTTTTTAAGAAAACTATTTGTAAAAGTCCACCCCCGAAGAGCATTGCCTCTGTCCTATTTCAAACAAGAACAGACTCAGCGGGACACTACGAAGCTGGGGTTCCAAACCTCGCAGCAATAGCCATTGCCTTCGTCCTATCATAACAAGAACAGACTCCTCGACCTACGAAGCTCGGTAAAAACATCAGTTAAACAAATCTATGTGCTCAGCAGTGTACATTTGATCGACAGGACAAAAAGCTTACTCATCAACCATGGAAATGTTCCAAGATAAGATTATAAATACCAGATAGGCACTAAGATAATCCATGTAAGGCAGAATAGAACTGATAACAGGCGTAGCTCAACTATCAGATGACAAAACAGGATGGCAATATGTAGAGCAATAAATAACCACTGGGAAAAAACTAATCAGAGATATGGTAAAGATCACTAAAGAAGATCATAATGGCATAAAGCAGGTATGACGTAGCAAATAACTGAATCAAAGGAAGGTAGGCTCAAGAATGGTAGATCAATATAATAACAAGCAAGGAGTGCAACTACGAAATGGCCAATCAGTCAAGCAACTAACGTTATATATATTTGTAACCAAACGGCAGACAGGGGCTCAAGATAAACTAGGTTATCAAAAACAGGAGTCCAACCAATAACGAGTACACCGAGGGACGAAAATCGACTCGGACCGAAGTTAACCACCTGTCAAATGCGCAGGCAATTAATCTGTAATGCTCAATCTCCAGGGGCAACTGAATCAACCTGGATCAAAATCACCAATCAGGGATCAATTCAGTCCCGCTAACTCTAACCAAACCCAGATCAATTTGAAAACCTCTTAGTTATTTAATTGTCACCCGGATACCGTTAAATCGACGATTTTGCGGATTCTCGAACTGTTATCGATTTCCGCCTCAACGAAAGCCGATGGATTCCCACGAAAAGCTTAGGAACATTTAAACATTTTACTAACCAGTACACATGGCTATTTTGCATTAAAACCCCTAAAGTTCCAAAAATATACACTTTAGTGCCTTTTTAGCACTGTTTTCGCGGTTCTTTCAACTGGAAAATCATTTAACATTCCGTCACTTCCACAGGTTACTTATGTTTGCTGAACACGTGCTCACCAATTTGCAGCAGCAACGGTGCCGAGGAAAACTTTGGGTCATGAAAAACCCTTTCTATAACAAGCCCAAAATGAATTTTGTTTCTCCGAGACTTCAAACAATGTTTCTAACGCGAGCATCGCGGTCAGTGACCCCAAATTAGCTAGGAATGCATGTCGCGGCTTCGCTAACAGCCTAGAATAAGGTTTTGCTCCAAACATTTAGTTTTATGTTTGTTTCTACTATATCTTTCATTTAAACTTCAAACAAGAACATTTTGTATATCAAGTTGGTCTGGCCACTGCCAGGACCTCAGGCTCCCCCTGGTTGAGGCCCGGGGTGCTTTTCCTGGTTCAAGCAGAAACAAGGTCAAGGCTTACACCCTATTCACAATGCACCAAACTTTAATCCACTCAGTTCTGTTTGAACTGACGTGAGCACAGAGCTCAGGGGACTATTTGGAGCAAGTTTCATATTTACAGTTTTATCAAATTTTAATTCAAAGTTCTTGAGGCATTTTTACAACAAAGGTGGCATGCACATTTGCAACACATACAAACATTACACCATGGGAAAACTGGTTCTCTGCAACAGGGGCACCTGAGGGCTTCCAAGATGGATCAAATTGATCTACAAAGATTCTGGAGCAATTCCCCTCAAGTTGGAGCTGCCAAAACTCCTAGGTTGGCCGGGCTCAAGGAAAAAGATGAGCCAAATGCATGGAAAATCGTGACCAACAAACCAAGGTTCTGGGCCAAACCTTTTGCACAGAACTTCCCCAAAACTCAAAGTGAACTTTCTGGACCCGTGCCGGCGATAGGACACGGCGCGACGGCGCGCGCGGAGCAAGCTCCATTTTCGAGCTCTTCCACCCTAATGGCGAATT